>SDEE01001056.1:0-14048 GCA_004126415.1 Candolleomyces aberdarensis | reverse complement strand
ACCTTGTAATCAAGGGTCATGGATCAGTCCAGCAGTATGACATTAAAACAAAGAAGCAATGCCAGTCAGTCTTTGGCACACCTCTGCACAATCACAAGACAAACAACAGCCACAGTAGCACACCCTCATTGTCCCTTCCAAAAGGCCAGATTAATTCATGCCTGAAATCCTCACACACCAACCATTCAATCCTACTGTTGCCATTGCACAGGTGAATGATTCCCCTATATCCAATTATATATTTAACTTTGGCAGCCAATGTTTGTCTTTGCCAACGAAGGAGTCTCCATTCCTGGATGCACATTTTAATGTAGAATCCNAACACAGATTCTTTCCCCAATGATATGAGAGATTAAGGATCTAATGTTGGCTTCATTGAGACATTGTCTCTACAAACAAGAAATTCAACACTGGCTTTCTTGGTGTCACAAGGGTTTTTGAACGCTCAATTGGTAGCCAGGTGTTCTAGGACATACAGTGTTGGTGTCTTAACACTAATTTCTTTTATGTGAGGCTCTGTTGGGGGTATTGATTGGTAGAATAGTCTAGTATCTACCAATGTCTCCCATCTCCATATTTTGGAAGACCCCCCACTGTGGAACACTTCTTGTTTCATGGCCGGCACAGCATGTTCCAAGGCTCTCTGCAGCCTATTGGCAGTTATGGACAAAGAGGAGATGAATCTAGTCTCCAGCATTGGGAGTTGTTACTACCCAGTATGACAGCTGTTTGCCAGCATCTGGCCAATCCAGTGCAGCCTGTTACTGATATAGAGAGGGACAAAATTTGAACACCCAGTTATTCCAGCCAAAAATCTAGCACCAAGAGTTGTTGCTACCCAATTTGACAGCTATTCAGCAACATCTGGCCAAACAAGTCACATGGTGTTTGTTAAGGAGTTTCTGAGATTCTGTACTTTGGTGTATTCTTTGAATACACGTTCACAAAGGTGTCTTAATATTCAAGTTATTGATCGCTTTGAAGAGAGAAAGAGTTTACTAGTTTATTCTCCTATCTGATAAGCTCGCAAGTTAGCGTGGCGCTGTAACTTTAGCGAGTTTGAACAGCGCAGAGCAATGTGCAGGAACCGGATGGGCGAATATGGATAGTAGAACTTGTGTTTATTGAGTAGCTATGGCAGTTATTTATACACGGGTAGTAGCTACTTAGTAGAACAGCCAAGATTCGTTTAGAATATAGAAGAAGGTTCTTGAGATACAAAGAATCAATGAGAAGTGTTGCGAATGTGTCCAATAAAACTTGATTCCTTGAGTTTGATTGGTAAAGTTTGAGAGTCCAATGATCCAGAGTGTTGGCCGCTCGGATCATAATTCTCGTGCTTTGATATGATCGCTTATTTGAGCCCTCTCGCATTTCTAGTTAAGGCCCTAAAACACCAAATACACATTCTGCAACACTAAAGGTTCCTAATAATACAAGTTGAATAGAAGCAAAGACTATTTTTAAGAGTTTTCTGAATACTTGTAAGAAAAGAGGTAAACAGATGAGAAAAATGAAAGGTTGTAAGAAGGGGAGATTGCTACCGATAGTTGTAGTTACCAGATACCCACGACAGTGTTGTTCCATTCTGTGACAGGTTTGCAGCACACTCCTTTTCTACCAATACCATAGACAATGGCAAACAAGGCTTATGCTTGTTCAGATATATATCAAGGATTACATACAGATTGTAAGCACTACCTGCTCCATAGATGTGGAGCCTGTAAATTAAATGAAAGGCTTGACCAGGTGAACCATCAAGTAAGATGAGATCTTGATGAGAACACTATTCATACTGAGAGCAACAAGTATGAGCTGAAGAATGCATGATCTACAAACAAATTGCAGACATGGAGTATGTAAATGATACCATTGTCTATCACCTTTGAGCACAGAGTTTGATCAATGTGCTCAACTTGAATGAATGAAAAGATGTGTGCAAACTTCATGCTATTCAAATGAGCAAGTATCACAAATTCCCAATGGGCATTTCAATGCCCACTCTGTTGAATTGCTGTTGATGTGTTGAATTTCATTTATTGCTGTTACAATTTTTGCAACAAGGCAGGTGTTGAACAGACAAGCTGAGCACCCAAACTTGTACCAGGGACAGCAGAAACTCGCTGGTATCACTTGGTTGTTTGATTTCATACTGCCAGACTGATCCACAATATAGACCCTTGATTACAAGATACTGTGCCTCTTGGACAATTACATCCAGCTGTGGTAGAAAATGAAACCTTGGCAAGCATCTTATATATACTAATATCTTGATAGTGTGCTTGCATCTCCATGTTACCAAAGAGACAGATATTGGCCGGTGGACACACATTGTATACCATAACTTTCTCTAAATTGGTTTGACACCATGTTCTAACACCAGCCTTGTAAATACCTGGCAACCCCCAAATAAACACTGAAAAAATTAAGGTATAAACAAGTGGTATAGATGCAGCTGCTCAAAAAACAGTTCAAAGAACATCCAAAGAACAAAGGTCCAAGATGAGGTTCTGAAGCCTTTCAATATTACTAGCAAAGGCTGATAAATGATATCAGACAAGGTTGGCACAGTTGACATAGAGAGATTCAGAATGGCCTGGTATTTTTGGACAGAGCACAGTGTTGATATAATGTAGGTTTCCACTGTGGATATGGCCTAGGTTTTCACTGATATGTGGCTAGAGTATTTACTGATATGGCCTGGATTTTTCATTATTAATATGTGGCTGGGGTTTCCACTATTAATGTGGTCTGAGTTTGAACTGTGGCCTGAGTTTTGGATGTGGCCTGGGTTTTGAATGTGGCCGGAGTTTTGAAATGAATGTGGCCAGAGTTTTGAATGCAGGTGGCCGGGGTTTCATACACTCAGGCGGCCAGGGTTTCCACAATTCAGGTGGCCGGGGTTTTCACTGATATGAGGCCATGGTCAGCAGCCACACTGTCAATTTGGCTTGTGTTTTTCAATGTGGTCAGCAGCTGCACTGTCAATGTGGCCAGGGTTTGTGGGTGAGGTCAGCGGCTGCACTGTCAATGTGGCTGGGGTTTGTAGGTGAGGTCAGGGGCTGCACTGTCAATGTGGCTGAGATTCATGGTTGAGGTCAGGGGCTGCACTGTCAATATGGCTGGGATTCATGGGTATGGTCAGCAGCTGCACTGTCAATGTGGCTGAGGTTTGTGGGTGAGGTCAGGGGCTGCACTGTCAATGTGGCTGAGGTTTATGGGTGCAGTCAGCAGCTGCACTCTCAATATGGTTTGGGTTATTGGATGTGTTCAGCAGCTCTACTGTCAATATGCTCTAGATTATTGGGTGTGGTCAGCAGCTGCACTGTTAACATAGCCTGGTCTTTTGGATGTGCAGCGCAGCAGCCCTTATTTGAATTTACCCTTTGCAAATTGCCTAGAGGCCTGCCTGTTAAGCACATACACTCAAACCCCAGCAGCTGCAGTGTTACTCAAAGGGGTTTCATTCACTGCAGCCCTTAGGGCTAGACTGTTAAATACCTGGTTTAAGCAATGGGGGCTGGTGTGTATAGTATGGGTTCAACAGACTATATGCCCTGCTTGTATTAGGTCTTCTGTGCGTTCCTGACAGCGACTCAGAATCGGAGTAAATGTATTATTTTTCCTAGTGTATATTGACTACAAATCTAATGCCTTCTGGTACTTTAAACCGCCATTGCAGAAGATCTCGTACACGTTTTCCGGGCTCAAAATTGCTTGCTCTTCAATTTCATCTAACCAGACAATGTGCTGTCTCACTCTCTCAGCAATCCGCTCCGTCTCCTTGTATTCTTCCCCATACCCAGCTAACTGAAGGATTTCATTTCGCCAGGGTGCCATTTCGGCAGGAGCGCGGTGAACTTTTGGGCATTGGCCTCGAGAACATTGCGGGCCATCTTGAGGCCGTTCTGGGTGAGATCCGAATGGAACCAAACACATATTTGGTTGAAGTAGGTTCCAAAAGATCCCCCGACAATAACCTGAAATGATCGGGGGATTGAATGAGCTCGACCAAGCATCAAGTTTGTCCTGTATTGACGGTGTCTCCTATAAGGGATTAAGCAACATGTGTATATTTAGTTAAAGCTCGAAACACACTCAGTCTTGTCTGGGATTAAGTTGGCATCTTGTCCGGAACTCGAGGCCACCTTGACGATTGGAGTATTTCCCTGCGCTGATCTTTTTCGCTTCTCGTTATCCTTTTGCATTGGTACCAATCTAATTCACAATTGAGAGGTAAGCGATGTCCACATGCACTCAATTACATCGATGACTTCACCAGCCGGAACAGCGGTACCACTCCAAGACTCCGAGTATGGCAGGAGAGTATCAAGCCAACTTGGGAGAGGAGAACAGCTGATCCAGTGATAGCCATTGTGCTGGAGAAGATGGTACAGCAGCTGCACATACCGCTTTTTTGCACTTGAGTACTCGAGGCGCCGGGTCGCATTGATCGTATCCTTGTTTCTGTGGGCAGTCAGAACTACTGGCTGGGATACAGCTGCGAGAAACTTACTTTGTGTAGTGGCGCAGGCTATTCTGAGCTTGCGCTGCCTTTTTCTCCGACGTTGTTTTGTATTTTTTAGGGCAGGGCATGAGGGAATAGGTCGGAGATGGCGAAATGCACAAGCGAAGCACTCAAACCCCCAAACGGCATCGCTTGATTTTTTCATTTCGAGCTGTAGGGGTGAGTGACCTATACCGTTCAAAAGCTAGGAATGACCCGACAATGCTGATGTCAATATCTAAGCCTCAAATTATGTTCAGAGAGACACAAGAAGGTCCGTTTGTTTTCCAAGCTTCCTATCTTAATTTAGGGCTTGATTCCCCCGATGCTACACTCCAATCCGCCGGCATACGAGCAGTACGGCCTCTGCAACTGCCATTTTGGATGCTGATCTCAGCTCAGAAGCAAACGGTTGCATACACCATCCATTAGGTATATAAGGTCGCTTTGACCGCCCTTCTCACCATCCTTCTTCTCACTAACAACCCTCATCCTTTCTGCGACAATGTCTATTACTACCACTGCTGTTGTTGACTCTGGTGCTGGCATTGCAGGCGGTAAGTCGTCTCGCTGTGCAGCTCTATTCTTACTGTTGCTCACGTCCCAGCAGACAGTTTGCATGCTGCTCAGCTCGTCAAAATGAGGGCTTCCAGGGACAAGAAGAAGAGTGAGATAAACCTGCGTTGCCGCAGCTGCAATGAGCTCAACGCGTGTACCGTCCCTCATGAGGAGTATCACGTTGTCACTGTCGGGTCGGCTGTCGGGATCTTCACGACCAACATACGTCCATGCCCTCCCTGCACTGCATCTTTGCCACTAACCCTTTTTTTCTCCAGTCCATTGCAGATGCCTTTGTGAACAGTGTTGATGGCTATAGTTGCAAGAAGGTCTACAGCTGGGCCGAAGCTGTTCAGCTTTTCAACATCGCGCTCTCCACTGGCCTCGTTCAAGTCAAGGCCACAAATGTCAAGTGAACTGGTGCGTGTTCCCTCACCCCCGGTGCACATTATCTCATTGCCTCATAGACCTGTTTGCTGGCCACATGGCCCTTCCATCTACACCCAATCTCTCTGTTTCGCGTACTTGTTTGTATATACTTGCTCTCTCAGACAATCAATGACTTTGTTGCGTGTGCCTCTTCACCCTACCAAGACTAATCAAATGCTAAGCGCTCGGCGGTTATGGATTGTCTAATCGGGAAATGAATATCTTTATCTACTGATCACGTACAAAACAATGCAATTCCTTGATGTCGAGTGCAAATGGATCCGACTCAGGTCGGTGTTGGGCTTCTTGCTGCTCAACATGGCCATCAATCTCCCCACAATAGCCTTCGAACAACGGCAACTCCTTGGTACCAGAGTCGGTGGAGTCACCAGAAGCAGATAATTCCTGTTTGAACGTGTTGAGGTATTCTTCCATCAGCTTCTCGAACTTGTCCTCGGACTCCACCTGACTGAGGTGGGCATAACTGTTGCGGAAATCTGTTGAGATGTACATCATATTCAGATTAACTGATCCAAAAAAGTCAGCACTCCAAATCGGATGTTCAACAATGCTCACTCACTTTCAAAACTGCAGATGGACAGAACATAGTGACAGTACACCATTGTACGACCACGACCCCCATTCTTGGCTGGGATAGTGACAAATTTGCTGGAATGTCTATTACTATCACCGTGTGCGCACCAACAAAGCCAGTAGAGTCCCCGTTCCTGGAGCCATGCCAACAAGTCTTCTGGCTTGACAGGGACTTCCGTGTCTTCGACCCTGATGGTTGGCCTGGACATGCGGAGCAATAGATTTCGATTAAATTCCGTTGACACAGGGTTTTTGACCATGTATTTTGAATCCAAATACATGGAAAATACATAGAAAATACACAATATATTTTCATTGTATTTTTACAAAAAATACAGAACAGATACAGAAGGTATGTATTTTCTGAACAAAATACTGAGAAAATACTAAATGATTATGGGTCAAGACCAAGTTCTATTGGATTGATTTATATTCATCTGGTAAGCCAATGGAACTTGGCCTTTGATCCATAATAGTTTAGTATTTGTTCCAGAAAATACATACCTTGTGTATCTGTTCTGTATTTTTTGTAAAAATACACTGAAAATATATGGTGTATTTTCTATGTATTTTCAACGTATTTAGGCTCAAAATACATGGTCAAAAACCCTGTGAGTCTTGAAGCGATCGACCCACCATGGGTTGTTGAAGTCGAATAGGTCGCTCAGCGGTATTAGATGAAGATGTCGATGCGGTGCAGAAGGGGTACTGTTGGCGGCCGCACGCGGGAGAAGAGGATCGTTGTCGGTATCATCCTCGCTAGCCAAGGAACCTTGCGCTTGCACCAGATCCGAGAAGGTTGCATCCGGATTTCTTGCAGCGTCGATACCGTCGGCAGCCGCAGTCATTGAACGTAAATCGGCGGAAGTCAGCTCATCTTCGGACTCCGAGTCAGAAGCGTCGGATTCCAAGTCAGAGTCAGGGCCGCTGTAAGGTTGATTAAACGACATTGTGGAGTCACTTGGCTGGGTGAGGCCAAAGGCCATTGCGTCTGCGATGGTAGTAGATGGTACAGGAAGTGAAGGAGATGGATTTGGCTGAGATGGGGGAGGCATCGAGCTCGCTTCTACGATTTGTTGCAGAGAAAGCCATCGTGAACGAATGTTCTCGACCACAGCCGCTGATTTCTGACCGCGAGCCATCACGGAATGTTTCATGCGCAAGTGTTCGTCGTGGACGTGCATAGCCAGCTCGTTGATATTTGTCATAGTACGAGGAAGTAGCTTGTTGCGACGCTTGGTGAGGATGACGCCAAAAGCGCTGAACAGACGCTCGCAAGATGCGGAGTTTGCAGTGATCGAGAATATCCGTTTGGCAAAGCCAATGAAAGGAGGGTCCGGTCGATCTGGATGGCAGTACTTTTTGAATAAATCCAATGGGTCGAATAGCTGACCCTGGAATTGAATAGAGTCAATTTAAAACTCTACAGCGACCCACAAAGATCGCTTACCTTATGTGCGGCGAGCATTTCAGTTTTCGTCACCTGTTCATCGAGGTTGTCGAAGACCCCTTTCTTCTCCAGATAATCGTCCATATATTGAATAAAATCGAATGGCGCGGCAGTCTGATAGAGTCGGTGGTACACCCGAAGGAAGAGGGAGCTAACAGCAGCGTTGGTGGTGATTGACCCGGTTTTGAATGGCTTCGTCCGAAACAAGGGATGGAGAAGAACAGCGACGATGAATACCTCTTGGTCCGTTTTGCTCCATCGGCGTTCGAGGCTGGAGATAATGGCTGCGCACCCAGGCTGGTCCTGAGGGTCAGTCATCCCTTTGTATTTCGCCACTAACCATCCAAATGTCAGGAGGACAGTGTCCAGTCGACAAAAGGCTGCCTGAATGACATTGGCAGCGTATGCGAGAGGTTCCAGATGCATTTTAATCCTGCAAAGGTTCAACCGTTATTTGAGATTCTTCAGGGTTGTGTATATTAAGAATAGGCTTACTGTGTAAGGGAGTGCCAGAACAGATCATCCTTTATTGTTGCTACCATTTTACGAGCTTTCCTCTTTGCCGCGGAATCGCCCACAATTACACAACGGTCTTGTTGGTCTCGAATGGCATCATTCTCGACAAGGGAACGGAGGCAGTGTGAAAGGAGTAGAAGCCTTTCAAAGGCACGATAGTGGGCTGTCCAGCGAGTAAGAACTGCTCGGAGGACAGACAGAAATTTCCCAAGTTGACGTCGTGTTTCTTCCTTGAGTCGAGATAAGAGGAGGGTTTTACTCCTGAGCCAAGTGATTAATTCTGTCGCCATATTGCCATATTTGGAGAGATCTGAGTCTGCCTTGAAGTAATCACCAACGACAAGATTAATCTAATTGGTGTGGTAAACAATCAGCCTTGTTTGAGTTTGAGACATGCGAAAGCGGATCATACCTGGTGAGCGAAGCAATCAAGGACGACAACTGATGGAAACTCTCGAACGAATAAGCGCCGGGCTTTGCGCGATTCCCCCGAAGCATCAGTGGTTACTGCAACAACAGTGACGCCCCATTCATTTTGGAGTTCGTGGTAGACCTTCTTGAGAACTTCAAGAAGTTTCTCCGTGGTTTTACGCTCATTTGAAGCGTCGTGAACATGGACTGTAAAAACCTGTGAGAATTAGTCCGCTGTATGCAAGCCAATACAAAAGGTAATCATACCTCTCCTTCAACTGTCACCATGAATCCAACAAAATGCCGAAAATTCTCGCCTGTCCAGCCGTCGGCCTGGATCGTTCCGCTCTTCCCTTTTGCAGTGGCCTTATTCCGACTCCTAACGGATTTGACCAACGATGGAATGATTCGATTAGTGAGGGCTTTGCGGCTGAAATGCTTTGCATCGGCAACAAATTCGAGAAGGAATAGCAACCATTCAGGGTTGTCTACCCAAGAAAGCGGTAGATTAGCACTTGCAGTTAACCGTGCCAGGCGTGCTTCGAAAAGTTGCTGGCGTTCCTGAGTAAAATGACGCCGCATCCTTTGGGAATTCGATGGAATGGAGATCGAACGCATGCCCCCTATTGCTGGTGATCCTAGCACAGATCCTTCTTGAATGGAAGAACTTCGGGAGAGGGGAGAGCCGCGAAGAAGCAATGACGGGGGCTCTTCACGGAGCGCAGAAGGTGATGATTGGTAAAAACTGGGGACAAGGGGTGTAGTGGGTGCAGAAGGATAAAAAGAAGCACTGGGTAACGACGCATCCAAGGATAAGTTCAATGGACTTGGACAAGTTGAGTGCTCCGGTGTAAACTGAGTTGATATGGGGCTGGCCCGCATCCCCTCACTCTGATAGCCAGTTGGTTGGCCAAGCTGGCCCGGGTGAGAGGAATGGTGCGAACCGCGAACTCTAGAGGACAGGGTGCATGATGGATCACCGCGTGCTCTTGTCTGGACTGCATCGCCAGTAAGAAACGGACATTGCGCCAAAGGTTTCAGCATGGTGGACGGGTGAGAGCTGCGCCAGCCCCTAGAAATAGCACTAGAAGGTGCCTTGGTAGACCACACTGAGAAAAATCTGAAAGTCAGTAAGGCATGAGTTTGAAAGAGGACAGAGTCACATACGTTCTCGCTCCAGATCAGCCCGAGGAACCACAGCTGGTTGGCCTGAGGGAACAGAGCCTCTTATACGTTCCTGTCCGAGCTCTTGGACATGATTATCAAAACAAAATCCGCAGTAGACCTTGGTTGTCTGCTTCGACTTGGTCGGGCAATATTGACCGGAAGTATAGGCATCATTGGACTTGGCTGCTTTCCCGGGGTGTTTGATATAGTGCGTATGCCACCAGCCAATATTGTTGGCTTTAGAAGGAGAGCGTTGGGTTGACATTGAGAAGATGAGAAGTCAGGCTGAGTTGTCGACTCAAGAGTTGAATACGAGCATTATTTATGTTGACCTCTTATCCGAAATTGTTGCCTGCACTGGCCTTAACGGAGAATACACGGAGTCAAATCACTTTAAAGATGTTTCAATGACGTCTATCTTGTGTTTTATCGGCTTGAAACTGTCTATGAAAGGATTCTTGGGGAAATCTCGAGCACTCAAGCCGGTGTATCTAGCTGAATCTCATTACAGAAGGAATGATATAACGGCGATGAATCACCGAGAACAAAGGGAAAGCCTTCGATCCAGTTGATTCAAGCAATATTCGTTATGTGTACCGCCCGAAGTGGTGCCAGGCATGGGATTCCAATTCAGAGGCGCCCCAGGGCAATGAGCGCTTGGTGCTGATGCCGTGCTTCCGAAATTCCCATGATTGGCCCAGGGTGCGACGACGATTGTCGTCAATCAACCCGTTCATTGATTTTGATGAACGATGGTCGTACATTTCTGATGAGGATTCATGAACGGCCAACACTGCTTCTATTTACATTTCCATTAACGGTCCTACTCAGATTCCGGGAAGACTCCCTGAAAAGCTAACGCCACTGCGAGGCGACATTTGATCGTTTTTTTTTTGCTGACCCGCTGTCCCTAGGCTGCGTTCTCTCCTCTGTGCAATACTTCCCCCTCTACCTTCGATGCTTTTAGGCTGTTCTGTTTGCTATGAAGCTGTTGGTGAGCTTTTTGGCCGTCCTGCTCGCTACATCATCTGCGGTCAGTCGGTATACAGATTTGTGTGTACTCGAACTCTGGTCTTTATCATTCATTTCCTGTTTCTTCCCAGGTCACGTCGTTTGCTCCCAATGCACCGAGGAGCTCATCCACCAATGTAAAGGATGCCCGTCAAAATGTCGCAACGCCCTCCCAGTCATGCCATGGGACGTTCTTCCTTTGCCTCTCTCCATAGATCTTGCTTCGGAACGCGACGATGCCACCGCTATCGCCCAGTATGTTGTATTCAAGCTCCCTGGCCATTTTCATCATGCTCACTTGGGACGGAAATATTTGACCAGAGCCGCATACATCGTTGATATTCAGCGAGAGGCTCTCAAGATCCGCTGCATCACGCTGGGACAAGAAATACAAAATCTACGCCTATGTGTCGATGTCCAAGTCGTTGCATTGACCCATCTGTCTCAGCAGATTGCATTTGCCAGTGTTTCTCAGGCTGAACTTCTGGGTACACTCCGAAAGATGCAAATTGCGTACCAAGGCCAGTTGGATGAGCAGGCCGACTTTTCGAGCAGCAAACCGCTCTCATTCACCGTGTAAGCATCTCATTCGACTCGATTGTCAAGTCTTAACCGCTGACCTCGCCAAATGTCCTGAAGATTCGAGATCTGAACAAATGCCTCGCGGGCGTGAATACCATACCTCCAAGTTTTGGGACAAGTTCAGTCAGGGCATCCGATGCCATTTCCGACTGTGGGACAAGTTCCCTGAGTTAACCCAATGCCATACCTTTGGGTTGTAGGACGAATCTACTCAGTCCCCCCTCCCGACTAACTTTTCGCTCGGTGCAGGAGACACTGGCGCTATTCCGTCGAAGTCAAGCCGGGGAGGACGCACTGGAGGGAGTCGAAAATCAAAGGGTGAAGCGATCTTGTCTCCGAGAGGAGTGGTAGTAGAGGCACATGATGTTGCATGCATGTAGCGTAGATCCAATTCAATATTGATGTTGACCATTTGACTTCAATATCTAGTTCCTTAACGAACGCGCCTGTATAAACGGACTCTGTCACTAGCGCCGATTTCGACCTTGGCCAAGACGGCATCTTCCCAGCTTTTGGGCGTTTTCATCCATCATATTTTGATGAACCTGGAACCTGTGCTTTGATTGTGCCTTCCCGAGCCCACGGCGGTAAGAGGGAACCTTGTTCTTGTAAAAACGCATCCATCATATTCTCTCAATGACGACAGAGTACCCAATAGGAAAACAAGGATTGTCGTACTAGTCGTTCATTTCCTTCGTGTGACCCCTTGGGTATCACCTCGTGTCCTTATTGTCGAAAGTCGGCTGACGGCGATAGGAGAAGAGACGGCGGGACGGCTAGTAGACAAATAAGCTAAACCTCAGATTGATAGAATGGATCTGTGAGCTACCTAGTAGACAAATAAGCTAAACTACTGTAGGTGAGCAATCGATAAAAGCGAGATAAAGTAAAAGATGCGTACCCTCAGATTGATAGAATGGATCTGAGGGACGAATTACGGCGAGACGATATTTAAAGAGACGATCGGGCTGACACAATAAACAAGTCCAAAGTCCGGGAATGAAATAAGGAAAGGAGAGCCTCGATGAGAGCATCGAAGAAATAGAATGAACGTATAGTATAGTACTGTATCGTAATAAGCAAAGGATGGAAAGAAAGAAATGAAATAGAACATCTAACACTTATACCCTTGACCGTGGCTGGCATTATAAAGCTTTATCTCTCCCGTCTGAATTGCCAACGCCTTTCCATGGACACACCAACGCGATCCCATTCTCCTGCCCTGGATCTCTCTCCTTATTCTTTGATATGCGGAGGATGTGAACGACCGCTTTTCGACACCGAGCAGAAGCTTCGAAAAACACCGTGCTGTCGTATGTTGGGGTCGCTACGTCTTGGACATGCACACGAAGGCACTAACGATATGTCCACTCTAGAAACGATTCTTTGCGAAGGGTGCTCCGCGCTTGTGAGGCCCTTGACGCCAAACGGAGTTGTCACCAAGCAATGTCTTGTCTGCAAGGAGTCCAGAGAATGGAACAAGGGGACGATTGAACCCGTCTATTTTACTCGGTTCGTGTCTGATCCTGCCGTTGTCGAGTCCGACACTTCCAAAATGGACGCTTTGGAGGGGTTAGTTAAATCTCGTTTCTCGTAACAACGCAGTGACTCATAAACCCGCCAGCCATTCAATTTTCAAAGCGTGCTCGGCGGAGCTTGATACCCTCCGTGCGAGACAGAACACTCAGGGAAAGCGCCTTCGCCAGCTGGAGGAGGCTCTTCAGTTGTGCAAAACCTTTTCTGCTGGGAATGCAAAACGATTAGAGGCCATGAGAGACCTGACAAAGATATACCAGACGACGAAGGAAGAGCTCGAAGGACAAACTAAGGCTGTGCAGGAACAGAATGAGAAGAAACGAATGGTGCTCGATGAACTCTACAGAGAGGTAAGCTCTTCTGGTGCTTCAGTGGCAACATATCTCTGATCGTGAACGTAGATTGTTCAGTTGGAGAGGGAGACATTTGGGCCGCCCAAGCCCTCTGTACCGTCTGGAGACTCTTTAGGGAGCTATAGCACTTCAGAGAATAGCCATCTCGATATTGATGTCTCTGATGAGGGAAGCACCGTCGAGGTGTCCGATGACGAAAGCGTGTAGGATACGCTTCCTCACAGGAGTATTATGATATGTGTTCAGTCATCATAGACAGTCATTCGACGAGGATACTGCGTGGAACTGTGACCAAGGCTGGAACTTTGCATCATGTCGACAATGTTCCCCCAGAGTAGGACTCGAGTGGCGCCGATACAAATGGATATGTTCTACAAATGGATATGTTTGGCATCGTCATGACACCGGATATGGGTATATTGGTTGATTAGGATGTCTCTCGCCGCCGTGGGCTTGGACGTATGATCGGACTTGAGAACCAAGAATAGAGAACTGTCTTTTCTGCATACCATGCTGTCGACGCGTGCCAGCCTATCTCGCGAGAGCTTTTCTATACCGGTTGGAGGAATAGTACTCAGAGAAATCAGATCAACTATGGGTCATGTGGATTCAGCTTGAGGGACGATATCGGATCCAGAAGTTTGGCTCTTGATGATATTGATTCCATTCAGGGTTTTGAAGACAAAGGGCAGATCGCGGTCATCGGTCAACCCGGCCAGTTGTTCCAAAGTGGGAACACGAAGCTCCTACAGTATTCGGCGTCACTACTCTCGACCAGTGGCCTGGCCATTTAGACAAAGACTGTCGAATGTATTTCGGTGATCATGTAAAAGTACCGAAAAATACGAACAGACATTCCTGCTCATACATAGCTACCCATGGGAGAGGCCAGAGTACTCTAAGGCGTCCTCCTTCATTGTTGAGTACAACCTCA
>SDEE01001055.1:0-14050 GCA_004126415.1 Candolleomyces aberdarensis | reverse complement strand
AAGGCACATATACTTTGGGATGCACACCAAAGCTCGACCCTTAGAGCGCGCTGCGCAACTACGGGTATTTTGCATATTTCATGTCAACCGTCGGAGGTACATTGGGACCGCGCCGCATGTGGCTGGAAGATTACTACAACTGCGAAAAGGCAAGGATCTGCATGCCCGCAAGCATGCAAATTTCAAGCAGAACTCGAGCATTGACCATCTATTTCACAAGCTTACATCCCACAAGTAGACGTTAGTCGTAGTCTCGGATCCTGAAGCCGCAATTTTCCAAGTTGAGATACTTCGTACTTTTGCGATTCAATGAGCCAAACGCAAGCACTTACACCGCGTATCCTTGTTTCTATTGCCTGTGCTAGCAATAGCCTATCGTCAAACGTGCGAAGCCGATGAGTGTATTGAAACCGTCGGAAACGCTTACATGTCTCTAATCAAAGGATTATGCAACTTGGGGGAGCATTTTCGAGCCTTCTAGCCCAAAGACCTTGTTGAGAAGATTGGTTGCCGCCTCCCTAGGTAGGGTTTCTGCGCTTGCCGCTGAGAGTCTGAGTCGGGGCAAGGGCTTGAGCAATCAATAGAATATCAGGAACACACGGAAGGCAGAGGCACACCGTCATGTTTCAAACGCGCATTGTATCCGCGAGGCCATTAATTTGCATGACCATCTCACATGAGGAAACCGCATGTCAGAATGTCAACCTCGAGGGGGACGGTCCATTGGCTGTCACAATTAGCGCCCGTTGAACCTTGAACATCGGACAAGTGAGCACCCAGTGGAGCCAATGGTTTCGAATGAAAGTGCATACTCAACAACCAACATTGATTTGACAAGAATGAAATACACGAGAGATGAGGTGATAAGCGTAGCACACAGTTGGAAGCATAGCACTAAGAATATACATGGTTTCACAGGCCATAAATTAATACTTATTTAGGATCCGAAAATGAGGTCAAAACGAAATTGAATCGAGTTCCGAACTCTAATTCACCGCGAAAGAGCTTTCCTGAAGGTCCCAGCGGTGGCGACGTCGCAGTGTCCACCACCAAAAACACGCCACCTCGGCTTGTAGCTCAAGCTTCGCCAGAGAAAAATACCTCCAGGTTCCTCTTGGCACCCTCCCTGGCATTTTCAGAGAGTTCAGCAATAAGGTCTCTGCGTGGCTTGTACACGCACGAATGGTATTCTATAACGTTGCGCGTCAGCCGCGAGGCTCTGATATTGGTCAAAGATCATACTCACCGCCGGCGATTCCGTTCCTATTCTTCTCGATGAAGCCAAATTTCTTCTCGCACGTCGCCCAAGCGGAGAGCCTGATGCGGTAGACCTGCTTCGCTATCAGAGACAACGAGATAGATTGCAAGATTCGCAGTTAGACGTACGCGAACAAACGGGTTCTCCATATCAGGAAACCGAAGTACCCCGATGTCGAGGAAGACCTTGTTCAAAGTGCATCGCTTCTCCTGGGACACACCATAGCGAGCGACGATATCCTTCACCCCAGAGAGACCCTTCAGTGTGGTGAACTCAAGGACATTCTTATCTTGGATGAGTTCATTGAACCACCTCTCGATCTTCGAAGCGTAAGCAGGTTAAAACGGGAGCGAATATGGTATCCTCACCTCACGACACACAACCTCGATTGGCTCTGAGCTGCGGCCTTTGTTGCTGAAGAGCTTGGTCTTGTGCTCTGAGAAATTGCGATAATTCTCCACGCTATCGTCCTTGCAATGCACCATAGATGCACATTGCCTGAAGGTGGACTGGACTGTGTCCAAGTCAAGCTCCTCGCCCCGCGCCCGAGCCTGGTCCAGGATATTGACGATTTGTGCAACCATTACGGCCAAGGTGTCATCCATACGCTTGTGATCCTTTCCGAGTGTGCCATAACACGGCGCCAATCCGACTTTGACCGGCTAAAGGTTGAGAATGTCAGACCAGCATTGTTCAACGTGCCTTTTAGCTATTCCAGAGACAGACCCTGTAGTCTTCGTGAAGACTATCGTGACTATGTCGCGCCAGCAACTGTCCTAGCTCTGAGCCGGCGGTGTCCTTGAAAATCCTTTGGAGTTGTTTTGCCGTGTGCTGCGCCTCCTGCACAAATTCTTCTTCCTTAGGCCCCAGCACTTGGAGGACCGTGTCGAGCCGAGTTCCGGAGTGGGCCTCTGCTGCTACTAACTGTTCTCGTGGCATAACTTTCGTAAGCGTGAGGAAGTTGAAGCAAAGGTAGATGGATAAACAGAAGAAGTAACGACGCCTTACGCAGGGCAACCTGTTACTTTATACCTCGCACCAAAGCACGGGAACCCCGAGAAATATCCCTATTTGCCAGGCGTATGAAAAGAGCTGCGAGATTGTATCTCAATCATCTCACACAATGAGGAGGAGGCGTGCCTTCCTCATGGAAACAATACCTCACCTCAAGTTTTAGCGCCTATTAACAGGCATAGGGCAACGTAGAGCGGTTTCCTGGAAGTTTGGCCCATGCGATCGCCACACGAACCAAGACCGCCAGCGACTTGCAGACATCGCCTCCATGACCATGCATGGTGCAGTCAAGTGCTAAGATTGGAACAGAATGTGACGAGATATTCACGGAGTGTCACATGCGCGTGATCCTGTCACATTTCCCAGCTTTCCTCCAGGCATCGAGTAATGGGCTTTACAGGTCTAGCACGGTGGATTAATGCGGACGCCGACTCGTTGACCAAAGTTGAACATAACATCCGAGTCAACCACAATGGCATCTACCAGACACGATGGCACCTATCCCTCAAATCCTATCGCTCCACCTTCAACAACAACCCCAACAACCCCAACCCCGGCGGGTTTGTCAGTCCTGAACGCTCCATCGTCACGGTCACTATGAACGACGTCGTCTTCGTCTTGCTCGAAGACCAGATAGCTCCTACCCATGCTGAGGCTGACGAGCAGGGTCTGAATCCGGAGAGGCTAACGCATTTCCGCAATACATTCCTCACCGTCCGACCGCCTGGGAGTCTGGAGAGCCTGCTGGTCATGCTGAAAGCTCGGTGGATGCCCGTTCGGCATGCTGCTGGTGCGACGCAAAACGATTCGCTCATCAGCGTGGTCTCGGGAGCGGGAGCACCAGGCGTAGGGTCAGGCAAGGGAAAAGGACCAGCGGGCGCAACGCCCAACAACCCCCTTGCAGCCGCCGAGCTCATCGTGGATGGCAAGGTTTTCCAGATCGGTTTGGATTGGATCATTCGGGTTGGCCTTGTGCGGAGTAAGGACCTCATTAAAGGGATGCTGCTTGAAGCGGAGTATCGCCCGCTGCCTGTGATGTATCCTCCTCCAGGCAACCAGGGGGATGATGATCTCCAACTTCCTCGCCTCTATCCTTCCAGTCGTCCCCGACGCGAACATCTACGCGGTCACAGTTGGAGAGGAACAGTGGGCGGATTTGTTATGGGATCGGGAAGAGGAGCAGCGGAAGCAGGAGAAGCAACAAGAGGAAGAGGAGAAGGAGAGGCAGAAGCAGTCGGGCATGGATATCGATAAGGAAGGCTCGCAGAAGGTACCTGAGAACGACGACGACGTCTACGCCTACGGTTTCGAGGATATTCTAGATGATCCGAAGCGCGATTGGGAGGGCATTGACAGGGATCGAAGGTCAGCGTACCAGGTCATCGGTGCTCTGAAGGCAGAAAATATTCTTTAGAGCAGTTCGTTAAATCTGTATTTCTATTCCACTATATGATAGCATAACGGCTCCGCTGGACAGCGAACTTTAAGCCCTCCAAGAAAAAGATTGGCAAAACACTAGCCTGCACCAAGGCGGAAACCTAGTAGCGGGTCGAGATTAAGCTCTAGCTCAGAAGCCCACACACAACGACGCAGGTTACCCCTACCCGTTCATGCATAGAGTTATCCAGGATTTTCGCCTTACAAGACCCATCTACCGATGTAAGTGTCCCATTCAACAACCTGACACGAACTCGTTTAGTTTGACTACGGAAGGATAAAGACCATCGGCCATCGAGCTGCAAGAGAAGACGGGAAACCCCGGCTTTTGAAACAATCACCGACGCAACACAATGATTTTTGTGCCCCTACGACCAACACTCAACCATGGGTTTGGCCCTCGATCCGCCTATACGGTCGCAAGGGTTCATTGACAGCCTACGTAGGAACATTCCCTCTTTGCACCCCAGCATGCACCCAGAAAATGGAAGGCCTTGTCTGCAAAGTCGGCTTCGACTACGAATTCGAAGACAGGCTTGCCCGTCCTAGATCGTCTGGTTGGAATTTCTGCGCAAGAATGCAGCTAGCCTCGAGAAGAAAGTGTGTAGAGGGCCCGGATTTGGGCGAAGCCATAGGATAGGACAATCATCGAGGCCCAAGGGCTGTCTGCCAATTTTTTGGTAAGAACACTGATGATATCGCTCTCTCTGTCAACGAAACATATGACAGCCCAAGTTAAAAGCTTCCCGCTACTAAAATGAGGTAAAACCTCGCACAGATGTGCAGCAGGGTTGATGGTTCAATTTTCAGGGACGTCTGTATGGGAAACCTGCATCTGCCCTGAGATCGACTGTGCTGCACAATGATGAATCGAACTCGTTTCCCTTTGACGACGGGCAATACCATTCATCGAAAACTCTTCCAAGACATCTGGCGGTCGATCGGGATACAGTAGGACCTCGATGACATCGACATCTTCTCCAAGCCACCAGGGTAAAGTCGACAGCTCGGGCCCCTCGAATCCCTCACTCAGGGTCTGGCCTCACGCGTACGCACCATTAGTCTACGAAGGCTCGCTCATAGGAACACGTACTCAACAATCCCAAGCCTTTCGATCCACAGGTCAGCTCTTTCTTCAACCCTCGTCCGTTGACCAGGATTCACATCTAATACGGTGACACATTATTTACCGCAGGCAACGCAGCGCGCATAGTCGGCGCCAACACGAGCTAACCCGTATTTGCCAATGACACTCAGGGTGCCACGATCAAAATGGTACAACCACTCCCAAGTNATCTGCTCGCTATACGTCGTCAACCCTTGGGCCGTGTGTGACCCCCCAAACCTCCCTACCGGCCAACCTACGATCGAAGTGAACGTCAAATCTAACGAAATATTGTTTTGGTTAGACGAAATCYAGTATGATCTACACCATGTYGCYTYGCTCACACACCTTGGTCTTTCCCTCCGCTTCGGTMCCCSTTCACTATCGTCCTCGCCCGAACTCGACATCTCCGGGTTTTTCACAAGCCTTCCCTTCAATTGAGGGGCTGAAGGAGACACCCGCTTTTCCGCTTCCATTTGTTCCCCCGGCATTCAGACTCGACAAAGACCGTCGTCAACAAAGCCCTTCGAAATGGCGATCCTTTGGCGTCCTTCAGAGAGTACGCTGTCCAGATCGAACGGCGCGCTCCAATGCTTCTCCGACGCCAAAGGCTCCCAAAATCTTCGAATTTGTCTCGGCCTCCCCTCCCTGTCAAAACTTTGCTCGTCCCAACGAACGACCCAGCTACATCCGGGAGTACAAAGCTCTCTTGATTGTCGTCCGTAACCCAGAAGGCTTCAATAGGGAGCGTATTGAAGCCCCTGCCGTAGTCTGTGTGAAACCGAATGCATCGAAGCGGCCAGGGTGAGTAGTACAGCCACTTCCTGTTACGTTCTCTTTCTAAACTCCTTCCTAGTTTCGATTCCGACAGTATGGTCGCCGCTCTCCGGACAGAGACCAGCCTCTTTAAAATCGGGATAAATCCGACCTTCTGGCGGGATCAATTCGATTCGAGCCCACTCTCAATTTTGGTTCACATCATCAGTGAACGTGCTTTCAAGCTCGTCAACTACCTCCCAACTTTGAGTTGCCGAAGGAGAATTTTTGTCGTAAGTGCAATTGAAGCCGCAGTATGATTTGGGACCATTCCGAGCGTGTTTTATGACGAAGGGATCGCCAAGAGGACAGCCAGGAGGCAAAAAGCGGCGATTTTCTCTGACTCAGGCTGGCTCAGGCAAAGATGGGACAGCTTGCCACTTCTGTGTCTGGTCTTTTGGGTCACTCACCGGCAGCAATGAATTCTTGGGTAATCCCTGCCTGCCTCTTGCTTGAAGCTTAAAACACGTACGCTTCATGTTAGCTAGAGCTCGGCGGACGCGCTGCTGCGGGCGATTCAAATAGGACGGCCGTGACAAACAAGCCGACCTCGATAATTTTCTGAGAATATTCATTGTCATCCTCAGGAGGTATGTGAGTATGTCGATAACCGACAGTCCGAGCTGCTCTTGACGCCAGAATAGGTCCATAGACCATCCATTTACCGGGATCACAGTACATGGTCTGTTACAAGTCCAGTCCCACCAGAGGATCATCCGCCGCACCTGTCACTATCCCTTGTGTGTCTCGTTTCCTCCCTTCATTTAGCRTGGACCTGGAATTGAAACCGCCTTCCTTCCTAACGCGAACATCTCCCTTGCTCCCTGCCATTTGCTGTCAGCGTCTTCAAATTAGAGCTCACCAGATACCGAGGACGACAAGTGGCAAAATTGGAAAGGGGCCCAGCGGCTGGGTCCATCCTCCGGAGGTGGTCTTCTTTTGCGCCACAATCACAAACAGCGTCAAGCATCCACCTCAGACGACCTATTCAAACGGGATACGAGGTATTCRAATGAGGATACGAGGTTCGATGAGCGGCATCGGTCACCTTGAAAGCGCTACCGAGTCTCTGTGCCAAACTCTCCTTCCTTACTCTCGACACCTGGCACGCGAAGCTTGGTCGTACGAAACGCTCGACGAGGAAGCCTTCATAGGAATCTATACTCCTGGGCGCTATGGCCTCTTTCTCGTCGCGATCCCGGAATCCAAAGGGTATCTTTACATCCCAGAAATCTACCTTTGAGGGTGCCAGGAGGAGCGGTTCGAAGAGAATGAGGACAGCGTCGCTTACAATGGTGATATGTTGACCCTCGGCCCCTTCGACGACCCATTCGAAAGCTACCGATCGTCTCGTTGACCATCATTTATGGGGCCTCCGGATAACCCTTCATTTGATTTTAAAACGTATCGGGGAACAAATGGCCCTCAGAGGCTCCGATGCCGATAAGTGAGTGAACTTGCAAATTCCTTCGCCGTTTTAACCTCATCGTAGTATCCAGAGGAGATCTCCTCGAAATTTAAGAAAAGCATTCGGCTAGATTCTTGCACCATGATATCGATCCTCCAATATCCCAAGGCGAGGGCATGACCTTCACTCCAATGGGTAAGTACTAACATGGAGTTGGGCGGACTCGAATATAAGGCCGCTTGAATATGTTTCAAGTTGTTAGCTTTCCAATCCGATAGCCCTTTCCCACACCCCAAACGCATCAACCATCCTAATACTTGGGTTTCACCGGGTGTGTTCATCACTCATTTTGGTCCTCACGGACAGCAATGCGGCAAATATTTCTTTTTTACGCGAGTTCAACGAATTTCATAGTCAACCAGTACGCTGGTGACCCTGACATTCTGATTCCGGTTCCAGATCCCTTTTCTTATCAAATTACTAACGACAGCCTTAAGTTTATATACTCTCCCGACTTAGCGGCGAGGGCTGGCGTGACTATCTTCTGGTTTTGGAAATTCTCGCTGCGGCACTGATCACGAGTCCTGCGCGTCTAATTGACTAATTCAATCATTGTACTTGCGCTCCTCATGTTAGCCGCGTGTTTACTGACAGGCTGCTTATCTGGCATCTTCTAGAGCTGCGCACCCCTACATTCTTCATCTACCATCCTCGAGCTCAACTCCTCCTTTTCTTCCGTGCTTTTCCCCAGATGGGCGACAGATCTGTGCCCCCTGAAGGGGCCTTCTCTGGTGCTGAAGGCACTGATTCGACGCACAGAGATAAACCACACTGCTATCCCATAGTCACAGTGAATGCCAAGAACGCGAGTTTTGGGAATAACTATGGTGAGCTTTCGTTATCTATCGAATAATGGACACAGATTAACTTGTTTGTTTTTCTCGTTCAGGTACCCACAACCAAGGTTCTAATG
This sequence comes from Candolleomyces aberdarensis, assembly GCA_004126415.1. Classification (NCBI taxonomy): domain Eukaryota; kingdom Fungi; phylum Basidiomycota; class Agaricomycetes; order Agaricales; family Psathyrellaceae; genus Candolleomyces; species Candolleomyces aberdarensis. The sequence continues at coordinate 6,039 of SDEE01001055.1, read as the reverse complement.
GATCCCATTCAGCCACTGGGAATCAGCGGCATGTCGAGCCCACCGATCAAGCAGGTGAGTTACAGCTGATATCACCAGTCATTATTTCAATTGATCCACTGCCAAGTTTCAGACCTCATTCGACTCCTTCGACCAATTCCCGATGCGTCTCATACTCGAGATCGGAAGACATCTCCCCCGAATTCGGCGTGCTTTCCTGGTACACGAACGGATGTTATTCGTAGGATTGTTACCTGGGCCGATAGCAGACTGCTGTGGAACGCTCACGTCCTCTGGCTTTACGGCTTTGTGGGATGCGGGAAATCGGCGATCGCCCTCGCAATTGCGATTAAGTTCGAACGAAGAAATCGCTTGGTGGCCAGCTTTTTCTTCTTTCGTAACACTGGCGATAGAAGCAAAATGACCAAGTTCGCTCCAACGTTGGCTTGCCAGCTAGCAGCCGCAATCCCTCAAGCGGCCCCCTTCATTGAGAAGGCGGTCAAGACGGAACCAGGCCTCCTAGAATCGAGTTTGGTGGCACAGCTTCGTCGCTTGGTGTACGAGCCGTTCAAAGCGGCTGCCGGGAAAGGCCGTTTGCTCAGGACAACCGTTCTCAAGGGCCCTTTTCTTATCGTTATCGATGGGCTTGACGAATGTGACGACCATCAAGATGTGCGGGCCTTCATTGATGACATGCTCGAGTTCTTCAGGAAGAACCCCTTCGTTCCTCTCCGATTCTTTATCACCAGTCGGGTCGAGCAACACATCCAAGGCCACCTCAGAAGCAGTCAAGTCCGTCTGGAGAACCTCATCGACCATTGTTCGCGCGATGACATGGACACCTTTATGACCACTTGCTTTGAGAACGAGAAATCACGAAATTCCGTCGTCGAGGCTTACATTCAAAAACACGGGGATTGGCCAAGGACGGAGGATAAAGATAAATTAGTGAAACACATCGGCGGATCATTCATTTTTGCATCCGCTCTCTTCGAGTACATCGTGGACCCCACCAACGACCAATCAACACCAATGGACCGTCTTCCCCACACCTTCAGCATGGATCCAGGTCTTGATACCCTCTATGCCAAAACACTCTCTCGTTCCCAGCATCTCCCCCATTTCTCCAACATCATATCAACTTTTGCATTACTCTTTGCACCACTTCCCATTGTCGGGATCGCTGAACTTCTTGACATCGAGTCGTTCGAAGTCGTTCGGGTCCTCGTCAACCTGCAAGCAATCATTCAGATCCCGGGCACTGATGACTTGCCCGTTACGACGTGTCACACATCCCTGCGAGACTTCCTCACGACTCAAAGTCGATCCGGATGTTTCTTTGCTCCTGCCTCATTCCATGTTTACCTTACGGATCGATGCTGCGACCTCAAGAAGCGGCGGTCTGGGACAGCTGCTGCTACATATATCGCTGACCACTTCGAAAAGCATACCCAAGCGATCGTTTCTTTCTATCCTCTCATCCTCGCGAATTCCCAAACCCTTCCCCATTTTTTCGACATCATATCGACGATCACATTGGTTTCTAAGCCACTTTCGATTGTTGGAATTGCGAATCTTCTTGTAATAAAAGCTTCCGAAGTTTCTCGGGTCCTGGTCAGTCTGCAAACGATCATCGATAGCCCAGGGACCGACGAGGATAGACCTGTAACCATGCGCCACAAATCCCTCAGCAATTTCCTCACCACCCGAACCGAATCAGGAACCTTCTTTGTATCGCCTTCGTATCACCTCAAGTTATCCTACCGCTACTTTAGCCTCAATCTTGAGCGCTGGCTGAACAAAATTTCGTCATCGCCAATTACAGAATATAGCGAGCAGCACTGTCAATACCATCGGGTCCAGTTTCTGGAGACACTTTCGGAACAAAGTATCCTCGCTGAACTGAAGCAGTTACCCCACCTACCTTGCCAAAGTTTGTCATACCACCTCTTTTCGTTCACTTGCGTCTTCTTCTGGTTATTTGGATATGGTTCCGATCACAGGCCCCAGCAAGTTTGGTACACCCTCACCAAATGTATCGAATCCCTGGCCCTCGCCTTGGAATGCGATCCTGCACCAGACGGATGGCTACAGAAGTCATTCTCTTCGCTTGGATTTCACGTCAATTTTGGGAACAAACATACATATTGTTCGAAAATACACCAGGAACAAGCTACAACCTTGCAACACAATGTAGGGCGTATAGGGAAGGCGATTAGAGCGAAGGTACTTGTGTACTTCCTTCGGCTTCGAGCAATCTATCTAACTAAGAAATTCCCCATGCAGTGTCCCAGTAGTCTCTCAAAGAACTCATCATTTCCCTATCCTAATCGTTTCACTAGCATTTGGGTACGTGCTCTGTGGGTCCTTTGCGAGTGCGCTTTTGAACCGTATTTCCCCAGCTGCTTTACACCTGGACACCCATGGATGCGTACCAAGTAAGGTTATTCATTTTCTAAACTCAACATTACAATCTCTAAGGATGACTAGTTGTTCCAATGGATAGACGCACGCTTACAGACGGAAATGAACCTTGAAGCACCAGGTGTTGTATGTGATTTGCTCCTGAGTATAGTCAAGAGCAATCCTCAGGATAGCTTAGATTACATGGAAATAAGCAAGGCCTCTGCTTGACCGTCCTAGCTCGTGTCCGTGTACGGCTTGTAGTTTCAATGCAAACACGTTCAAAAAAATGCATTCCTTTTGGTGCGCTAAACTCTACTGGCGCTCACTGTCCTTGGATCCACAAGCCCCTCCCCAGATCTAGGGTTCTCTCAGCTGGCCCCATGAATCCACTGCCTAGCATTTGTCAAAGTAGCCACATGGGACAGCAGCGAGCATATACAGATCCAGCGTGTATTAACACGGTCCGCAGAGCAGACAATAGAAGCGTTGAACAGGTAACTAGAACGAGCAGGTCGTACCAAGATTCACCCGTTGATCTGCCCTACACGAAAGCCGTCCGGACAGGTGCGATATCTGAGAACAGGGTTTCGAGGTCGACCGACGTCGCCGTGTGGAGCTGGAGGTCTTCTTAATATCGCCTCTGTATACTTTTGAGTCAAAAAAGGACATACTCATGACTCTCTTCGTTGTCCCTTTCCTTGCATATCCAAGATCGTTAACGTTTTTCGGAAATGCTTGCCGCGTCGGTAGCAATTCAAGGCGAAACACGCGACATTTCATCGGACCTCCTTCAACCATCAACCTTGGAAACTTACACACACACACACTACGAACACGGTTCCCGACATAGCTCTGCTCTGCTTTCTTTTCGATAGACAAGGTCATTTTTGCTGCACACCAATTTCCTTTTAAGAACTATTTGACCCAGTTATAGAACCAGATGTCGAAGATGGGTTGAGAAGCCTTTGTGTCACGTTGGGGCCCGGGCCAACTCAGAAATATCTCGGCCTGTGGAGGCTATTCTCCTGCTTCAAGTTTTTATCTTAGACACCGAGCCTTCCCGGTGTCGGCTGTCCTCTTCTCCTAATTACCTTCCAAAAAAAGTACTGCGAAGCAGCCGTCAGGTCAGAACGAAGTCTCACCGGCAGCAAAAGAATTCGTGAGCAATCCATACTTGACCCTAGCTTGAACCTGGACATGCGTACGGTTGACGATGGCTGGAGCTCGACGGACGCATTGCGACGGGCAAATTACATTGGACGGTCGCGACAAACAAGCGACCTCGATAAATTTTGGAGCCCGTCCATCGTCATCCTCAGGAGGCATGTGAGTGTGTCGATTGACAACAGTCCGAGTTGCTTCTGACGCAAAAATAGGCACCCATTCACCAGTATCACAGTTCATGTCCACTCTCAATTTTAGTTTGCATCATCAGTGAATGTGCTTTCAAGCTCGGTCAACTGCCTCCCAACTTTGAGGTGCGGAAGGAAATTTTTTGTCGTAAGTGCAATTGCAGCCGCAGCATGATTTGGAACCATTCCGAGCATGCGTTCTGACGAAGGGATCGTCAAGAGCACAGCCAGGAGGCAAAAAGAGGCGATTTTCTCTGGCTCGGGTTGGCTCAGACAAAGATGGGACAACTTGCCACTTCACGTCAAATACGAAGACGCTGTATCCAGCTTTATCCTTCACTTCTTTCACTGGGAAATTTACAGGGATGAGGAAAGCTGTTAATAACTTTTTTAATGATTCGTGAAATATTATCTCTTGTAGCGGCAGTAGCCAGAAGCATCCGGAAATCTCCCGCACTCTTCATTTTCGATTACAGCTGCTGTTTGCCTGATATTACGAGTCTTTACGTAAGGAAAGCTCGTTCTTTTCACCCTGGAGCGAGCCTGTTGCCAAGCTTTGCCCAGACTTTGCCTCTGCCCATTTGGAAGTGCCAGTTTCCATTTTTGGGCGGCTTTTTCCGTTGTTCGGCTTTGTCCGCCGGGATTTATAGAGTCAGCTATCAACGATGTACTCCCACGCCCTTTTTGATGCGCCGTGATAGTCGGATCACCGCCTTATGACAATATTCCTTGTCAGTCCATAAGTCTTGTGTCAGTTTTAATATGCAGGGCGCAAAGTCGTGCGTCCCTTTGCTAATATTGAGACTGTGCTAATCAGCTCAAAAATACATGGCACTGAATCCACCTTGTCTTTCCACCATTTCAGAAATGTTTCGTTTATGACAACCTGTAACTCATTTAATGACTGCTTTAACAGGCTAAGCACCTTGAGATTCTCAATAGAAACAAGAAGACAATTGTTTGAATTTTATTCTCAAGATACTCTGGGCTGTGTAGATAATACCCTATCTACATTGAAGGGTTTCAAAAAGAGAAGTACAACTTGTACATATTTAACTAGCACCATGCTAAAGCTGCTCTGGAATAGTGAAGCACACACTAGTGAGCTTGTGCCAGCAAAACTGTCTTTATGAATTGGGCTGCCAGTCCTGGGGGGAAATGTAATAAGGAAATCATAACATGTAACACTACCTCTGAACTTTGCCTATTTTCAGCCTGGGTAACACATAACACTGAGATTATTGCCTAAAATATGTGCAAAATGGTCAATAATATGGACAAGGATGGATGTGCAGCATGTGCACAAACTGTCAACAACTCTGCTGTTTTCTGCCAGTGTTTCCCATTTACCTGCCCCTAGCCAAACAAAAAACAAGCAAACATATGTTCTTCTCATATTTTGTGTTTGAGGATTCCATCAACAACACCAGTTCAGAAATACAAATAAGGTGTATTTAAATGAAGGTGGAATGGTGCTACCTAGGTATGGTACCAGTACCTGCATTTCAAATTAAACAAAAGGCAAATTTGGAGATTCATTTGTTTCTGCAGCAAACACATGTGCCTGTTGTGTGACTGGTGCCCAACCTCAATTTGATGGATCATATACAGCCAAGTTGCATTGATTTGAATGGGAAAAATCCATGTTGGTTAATTCAGACAACAAATAAACACCTTCTCACCTCTGTTTTCCAATTTATTTGGTTGAATGGTAGCAATGAGTGTAATGGTTGAGTCCATTACTCTGTGAATAAGTCTGTGTGCAAGTCAAGCTCCAGATCATTGGAGCTCCCTACCTCATAGCTGGCTCTCTGTGGCTTTCCCTGTCAAATTAACTCTTTACATTCTTGCTTTCCACCATCATCCCTTGTTTTTAAGTCTATTTTCCATACCCTGAAAACCTTGCCTGTAACAATGAGACAGAGGACTTGTGCAAGGATCATGATGTGTTTTAGCTAAGGATGCAAGATGCTAATGCTGGTGACATACAAAAATGCTTGGGTGTTCAGCCTCTCTGGACTAATAACTTGATTACTCCCACTGAACATGGAAAAATGGGCATTGAATGTGGGACACATATCTGTACCTTCATTGATGTCAGACAATACAAACTAAGTTCTCTGGGTTCCTGTTAGCACCTCTGTTTAGCACTCACCTCCACTCAGATTCAGTTGCACTCCTGAGTGTCCCTGTGTGATTCTGCAGACCCTCTGGCAAAGTGCTGGTTGACAGTGTAATCAACCCAGGGACGCCCCAAGGCTGTTAAAATAGTGGCTTCCATTCCAAACATTTGCTTCTCCAT
>SDEE01001054.1:0-14057 GCA_004126415.1 Candolleomyces aberdarensis | reverse complement strand
TTTGGTCCCAAGGGAAAGGTGGATTGACCAGACGTTTCAATCCACCTTTCCCTTGGACGTCCTTTCCCCATTTGGTCCCAACCCAGCGAGAAAAGGTCGACTGAAGCGGCCACGGTAATTACCCGTCCTCTCAGCCCGTTGGCACCACCATTTGACTCTCTTCGAACGACTCTCTTCGAACGATTAGACGGGAAGGGACACGGACTCAGAGTTTGAACGCTGATGCCAACCTCTGAAACTTCCAGGTCGCCATCCGTGGGAGACGGATACAACGACTTGGCTTTATCCCATCGAGTTGAGTTATTGGAGCGGCAGATCCGGGAAATGCATTCACTTGTAAGTGCAAATTCGCTTGACTTTTTCTATTTCTCTTTCTGACTCAGTACTACCTTTCACTTCAGACTAGGGGGCTTCACGAGTTTATGACGCAGATCAATACGAAGCTCGACCGATTGTTGCTGGATCGCTCGATGCCTGAAACCCATTCGCCCATCCTTTACCGACCGGTGCTCAATTACTACCAAGACTCCTTGAACGAAGTCAGCGTCCATACCAGCAACATCAACTCACACAACCGCAAGTCGACTCGCGACCACTCGTCCACTTCCTATCCCACAATTTATTCTGGAGTCGGCTTAGAAGGCGAGTCGTCATCGCCCCCTGCCCATGTTCCTCCACCAACTCCGAATCGTACGTTCCAGATTCAAATTATCTGTTCCAAATACCGTTTTCTCATGACAAGTTTCCAGCAGCTACGCCTGAACATCGTGTCGAAGACACGAGTTCCGCTACCGCTTCGACCAACTCTGATGCTAACGCGCAGAGTGCCCAGCCCGTCGCCGCTACTCAGAACTCATTTCTCCCTCGGCTCCTCAGATTGGTTTGTATTCAATAAGCCTCGATAGGCTGGCCTTTCAATTGATCGAGATGCATTCATCCTTACTACTCTTTTCTTCGCAACAGATGGTATTAGATTTTTATTTTTTTCCCCATAGTTTGTATGTTATGTCACCTGTACTGTACATGCTTCAATGGCGGTCCATTTCGTGATTACTCTTGAGATTTCTGTCGTTGGCGTTGCAGCCTCGGCACTCGCGGGAAGCCCCCTCTTCAAGTAGCATTCAATAACTTGATCGCCAGGTTCGTAGCCGTTGAATTCAATCGGTCCTGGGGAAGACTCCGACAATGGACTCTACAAGAGGTTGGGGCAGTGCGTCAAGTCAAGACTCGGCGAGTATTATTCATTTTGGTGCCTCGCAGCGAGTTTCATCCTCACCCTCCGGACTCTGTATGCCACACACCGTCCGATTTTCGTGGGTCTTCGTGGCTCGGAGAGATCCATCGACGGTAGTTTAGGTTTAGAAGGTATGCCGCAGACGAGTTCGATCAGGAGCTATCTTTCCTGCTCCTACTCCGCCGAAGTCCCGCACTCGTACTGTCGGAGGAGTGGCGGAAAAAGATAAAGGGACAGGATCGTAACGAGGTTTCGCATAGCTGTCTTGGGGGAGATTAGGGTGCACTGCGGAGGATGACGGCCGAGGGTGAGCACCAGTTATCGAGGCTTTAGACCATACGTCCTGGGGTACTATAGAGAGTCTCGAAGGATTCCAGATGATAGAGTTGATGCGAGTGCAATATAAGACAGCGTTGAAGGCGGTTCATCATGTTCGAACCCAGATTCGGGATTCATTCGAGTACCTTCCTATTCACACAAACACCTGATGCAGCATAAGCATACTAAATCGTACCGAAAGAGTCTTCAGGCGAGATAAATAAATACCAGGACATATCCACAGCACCTAGATGCTCTCTTCATCGCGATCGGCGGGTGCGGCTTATATGCCTCCACAATATCACTATAAACAAGATCTTTGATATCGTTAATCCCTTCCCTCGCCCACCATAGCTTCTGCAACGACATCGGCTAACGTTTGAGCTGTTCCGCCAGAGCGTCGACATGATCTCGGTAGACTGAGCGTCTCCAAGCTGGATTACGAGCTCCTTAGCCTCGGTGCCTGTAACGTGGGCGACCATATGGGTGTAGGAAGCGACGTCGAATGAGATTCCGAGGCTCGAGTCCGCGGAGCGTTGATACATTGGGCAGGAGAGGCGGGGTTTGGTCGTGGGGTCAGATTCGGGGGGTAGTTGAATGTAGAACCAGCACATCATATAGCGGGTGGAAGGGCCATTTGGGAGATTTCTATGAGAGGAAGAGCGTCAAAGATGGCTAATTTGAGTGTAATTCAATAGAATGAGATGACCAATACGCACCTTGGAGATTCCAGGCGGTCATGATAATGAGACGATCAGTAGGCGACTCCTTGACCTTGTAAATACACTTGCGCAGCCAATCAACGCCCTGACCTGTATAATAATGGTCGCAATCCACGTACTCCCCACCGAATGCCTCTACTGGAAGCCATACACGGGTCCCAAGTCACCTTCACGCCGATGGCCCAACCCTATACCTTCCAAAACTTCTTAAATCCCATGCCGTCCCAGATCTTGACGCCCGTTCGGATAGCAGCTTGAAGTCCGGAGCAGTTCATCGACGATTCCGCGAAGAAAAGTGCGCTTGGTGGTTAGGAGTGGGAGGGTGAAGTCGCTCAGTGAGAATCGGGAAGATGGTGGGGCGAAGAGCGCGATCGTGCCTGTACGATCTGGGCGAATGTCCCCAGCCAAAGACGCGTCTGATAAGAGGCTTTCTTCATGTTCTGTTTGCTTATCTTGACCTGAGCTGAGTTTCCGTTCGGGATGGTCAATGCAAAGATCAGGTGAAAGGAGTGGCGACGAAATTGGAGTGACGCGTGACAACGCGATGCGTCACGTCACACCCTCTGTCATCAGATAACGGTCTGTAGCGCGGCTCTGCCGCCTTAGCCCACTACTCCAGGGGCTTGTTTTGGTAGACCTTCCTCACATCGTACAATCAATCCGGAAAAGACGGAAAGTCAGCCATTGTATTTTTAATAGGTTGATTTATGTAGAGTGTTCATGTGAGACAAGGAGCTTGGAGGCAATTTGTACGACTTGAGGGGAGAACGCGGACTACATATATTCAGGATGGACACTTTAAGCTTTAGGATGCGGGTTGACGAATATGAGTGAGGGGTTTTATCTACAGGTAAATCATCGCGAAGGTATGAACAGATTGCTGAAGCATCGATGATGGTGGTGGTACATGTACAAGAAGCGAATGCTCTGGACCAGAGCGCGTGAGAAGAATTTATATAAGCGTTAGAGGGGGGCCTAAGAGAAACCCGCTACTCTCTGGAGTAGCGGGCACTTGGAAGGAGAGATACGTTCCAAATTCCGTTCCGAACCTCATGTCAGCTACAACTGACGCTGCGCACTCACCTTGCCCTATCATTACACAAGACAATCTAGGTGAGGCTTTCCCCACTTGTTCAAACCTTCGTCAAGTCCCCTTGATGAATGACAGGACCCACATCGAGAATGGGACCGCAGACCTTGTCGGCTTCAGTCAAGGTGGAGTGCAGAAAAGCTGTAAGGCGACACGTAAGCAAGAGGTTGAAACACTTGTCAAGAAGAGCAAAATACGTACCGAGATCGTGAAGTACGCAAGGGATGAAGAGGATAGTCGGAGAATGATGAGGCTTCTCGTGGAGAGCGTCGTCTGATTTCCAGAAGCCTCAGTACGAGCGCTCTGTGCGATTGTCTAGCGAGAAATGAGATAATTAAGACTTTGGAAAAAAAACTCCAAAGAGAGGCAGATAGAACGTAACACAACAAAGAATCGATGATGAATTAATGCAGCATGCCCACAAACGTAGACGCGAATGAGGTTGCGGATGGTGTAATAAACAGGCGAGATGATGGTTTGCGAAGATGCAGCCATGACAGAGGCCAGAGCTGTCGACTTTGCAGAGTTTTGAGCGATTCGTTGAGCCATCGTCCCTGATAAAACATCGAGCGTGCCTTGGAGAGAAGGCCGGAATTTTTTCTTTTTTTTTCTTTTTTAAAACATATAGACAGCCTCCTGGATAGGCCAATAAACCTGAGAGAGAATAATTTACCCTTCGATCCTTCAATGGACCGATTGCGTGTCAATGATTCATGGATTGAGGAAAGGTTCCATGCGGTACGCTCACGCTCTGTATACTGATCTCTTGTAATCTAAGGAGCCCACGATGTGCACACCGTATATACTCTCTCTTCCAGGGATCATACTAGTACATTCTGCTCAATGATGCTTGAAACAGAGCCTACATTGGGGACGAGGGGGCTCAGAGCGACTAGAGGAAGGAACACTACTGATCAGGAGCCACGCAAGGGTTATCCAAGTGCAGGTACAGATTAGCGCTCTTCTGCATTGATGAAAGCTTACCAGCTGAGGAGTTATGTCTATTTAGAGCGATTCTTTGACGGGAGCAGAGTGGATTAAATTCGCAATCGATGGAGCTGTAAACTGTATCCCGGCATCGCACTGTGTGTGATTGCACTTGATGTTCTCGTAATACATAATGCCATCGGATGAGCCGGGTTGATGCCCACGTTGTGATAGAACCGATCCAAGTGGATATCACTAATCAATCCACCGGCTCTCATTCGAAATCGACCTCAGAAATGGCTCGGTGTCACGGAGCATAAACACACGACAAGCGGAAGATGCACAGCTGTCCACTGTGTATCTGTCACTGCCCATATTTGATATTCGAGTAGTAGTTCCACCCCTTTGCACTGGTTGTCAAAAGATGTTACCTCAGTGGGCTTGGGTACCCTTCTCCATTGTCGTTTGCACTCAGCGCCTTTCTTATGGATCTGAGGGATACTCAGAAGCCGCACGTAATAGATGCAATAGGGTACGCACTTATTAGTTACTAGCATTGAATCGTGACGAGTCGGCTTGGACCGATCGGAGAGGGTGCTAGAGCAATAAAGCAAGGGATACCTGGCAGAACGAGAGCTCTATCCCTACCACCAATTGAGCAATTGCTGGGCCGATAGGATGGGGAGGGTATTTACCATGGCCCCTGAAGTCGACTTTTCGCTGGGTTGGGGCCAAGTGGGGAAAGGGTTCGTCTTAAATTATATATATATACAAATTTTGCCTCGCTTCGCTACGGCTTGTGGATCCGAGACTACGACCAATGTCTACTTGTGGAATGTTAGCTTGCGAAGTAGATGGTCAATTTGTCGAGTTCTGCTTGAAATTTGCATGCTTGTGGGCATGCTGATCCGTACCTTTTCGCAGCTGTAATAATCTCCCAGTCACATGCGGCACGGTCCCAATGTACCTCCAACGGTTGACATGAAATATGCAATATTACCCGTGCGTGGCGGAGTTGCGCAGCGCGCTTCAAAGCTCGAGCTTTGGTGTGCATCCCAAAGTATATGTGTCTTGTAGTTCATCTCTTGGAGACAATACTACAAATGCCACAATAAAAAATGGGATAAGTGATGGACCTCCATGACTGTGGAGTGAGGGTCAGAGTAAATAGTTTATTACTCTGAGTCGGCGGTCAACTTTCTGCAGAAAGGGCATACTTGGCAGAGGCTAGTCAAAGAGAGGGCCGCCAAGGAATTAACAGCTGTAAACTAATCGAGGACATATCTTTATTTGGTGAGTTCGATCGAAATAAGAAGAGCCCGTCCTCTGTCCGTTACCTCCGTCGACTTTTGCGCCTCGTGTTCTGGACATTTTCTGAGTTCGATCGAAATAAGACGAACGCGTCCTCTGTCCGTTACCTCCGTCGACTTTTGCGCCTCATGTTTTGGACATTTTCTGAGATCGAAATAAGACGAACGCGTCCTCTGTCCGTTACCTCCGTCGACCTTTGCGCCTCGTGTTTTGGATGATTGCTGAGTTTGATCGAAATATATATCCCCTAGTATCTATGTCCAGAACACGAGNCGGAAGAGTNGACGGAGGTATCGGAAAGAGGACGCGTTCGTCTTATTTCAAACCCAGCAAAATGTCCAAAACACGAGGCGCAACGAAAGCACCAAATGTCCAAATCACGGACAGTACCTTCGTCGACTTTTGCGCCTCGTGTTTTGGACATTTTGCTGAGTTTGAAATAAGACGAACCCTTTCCCCATTTGGTCCCAACTCAGCGAGAAAAGTCGACTTAAGGGGCCACGGTAAATACCCTCCCCATCCCTTCTGCCCGTTGGCACCACCATTTTACTCTCTTCGAACGAGTTGACGGCAAAGGACAATGCCAGCCTCCGAAACTTCCAGGTCGCCTTGTCCGCTATCCGCGGGAGACGTATACAACGACTTGGCGTTATCCCATCGAGTTGAGTTATTGGAGCAGCAGATCCAGGAAATGCATTCACTCGTAAGTGCATATCTGCTTGAATTTTTCTATTTCCCTTTCTGCCTCAATACATTTCACTTCAGATTACGGGGGTTCAGGAGTTTATGATGCAGATCAATACGAAGCTCGACCGATTGTTGCCGGACCGCTCGATGCCTGAAACCCATTCGCCCATCCTTTACCGACCGGTGCTCAATTACTACCAAGACTCCTTGAACGAAGTCAGCGTCCATACCAACAACATCAACTCACACAACCGCAAGTCGACTCGCAACCATTCGTCCACTTCCTATCCCACAATTTATTCTGGAGTCGGCTTAGAAGGCGAGTCGTCATCGCCCCCTGCCCATGTTCCTCCACCAACTCCGAATAGTACGTTCCAGATTGAAATTGCCTGCTCCAAATACGCCTCATGACGAATTTCCAGCAGCTATGCCTGAACATCGTGTCGAGAACACGAGTTCCGCTCCCGCCCCGACCAACTCTGATGCTAACACGCAGAGCGCCCAACACGCTGCCGCTACTCAAAACTCATTTCTCCCTCGACTCCTCAGATTGGTTTGTATTCAATGAGCCTCAATAAGGTAGCCTCTTAATCAATTGAAATGCATTTGTCCTAATTACTCTTTTCTTTGCGACGGATAGTGTTAGAAATTAATTTTCGTTGTTCCATGGTTTGTAGGCTACGTGACCTGTACTGTACATACTTCAATTGTGGTCCGATTCGTGATTACTCTTGAGATCTCTGTCGTTGGTGCTGCAGCCTCGGCGCTCGCGGGAAGCTCTCCACTTCAAGCAGCGATCCGTTACCGTCCCAGGTCTTGACGCCCTTCTTTGGGAGCAGCTTCGAGTCGGTCGAACCGTGGACGAACCAGAGCAATTCCTCAACTATTCCGCGGAGGAATGTGCACTCGGTGGTTAAGAGTGGGAAGGTGGAGTCGCTGAGTGAGAACCGGAAAGACGGTGGGGCGAAGAGCGCGATCGTGCCTGTGCCTGTGCCTGTGCGATCTGGGCGAATGTCCCCAGTATCAAAGACGCTTCTGATAAGAGGCTTTCTTCATGTCCTGTTTGCTTCTCTTGACCTAAGCTAAGTTTCCGTTTGGGATCCGATCAGACGACTCTGAGAAGGACTTGGTTCATCGAGAGTTGGTGCAGCGGATCTCGTCGGCCTCGATCGGGACTCTTGTATTTCTCAAGCGGTGAAGGCATAGCGAAAAGCTGTTTGAAGACACGGGCGCGTTTGACAAGCCCCTGCAACGGCATTCTGCGCTTGAGTCTTCGTTTCCCCCGTCCCCGTAAGATTCGAAGTAATGAACAGACTGGAGGAAAGATGATTCTGCCGTTGTGGAGTGTGCAAATTCGAGAGGGTGGGAAAGGTCTCCATCTTCGGTAAAGCGCAAGTTGGTGAACGAGCGACCAGTTGTGACGCGGAAGATAATCATGTGTGGTGAGAGTGCCTGTGAAAACGACGGTGCTTGTTCAGAAACAACTTTGCACAGAGAGGTGCCTTTGGACCTACAGTAAACGAGTAGAAGAGGGCAAGGGATATTCGGTACGAGGCAACCGCTCCTAAATTGACCTCTTCGAACGATGTATATTCGAGCACTGCTGCGATAATCCCTGAAATGCTCAAAGGAAGAGCAGATTCGACCAAAATGGCGACAGGACCGGTGTATAGTCGGAAATCTCTTGAGGGTAACAGTCGGGATAAGGTACGGCGTGCGCGGAGAATGCGGATGACGATGACAGTTGTCACGACGATATCAGCTGCAGTGATCAATACCTGGATGCGTATCTTCAATTCTATGACCACGCTGACAAAGGTAAGGACTATCAGTACAACATGGGTGGTCTGTCAGTCTCAGAATCATCCTATTAGGCCGTCAAGACATACCTACGGCTGACAAGGACGTCAATGCCGGGAGCATTACTACACACCAATCTCCTGAATACATCACATAGCACCGGTGAACCTGTCATGAGCGAGCGATGCATCTGAGTCGTTTGTTCCCAAGGAAGCATGGTACACTTACCAGCAGCGCGCCCCATATCAGCACAATGATGACCCAAGTACAATCTCTGATTGTTTCTTTCCAGTCGTAGGTGTAGTATTTGAAAATATGGACAAAGCGCAGGATGAGAGTTGTATTGTTTAACACCTGAAAGTATTCGGCCATACTCAGGGATGCGGACAGAGCCCGTAGAACTGTGATCAGCCCACTGATGGCTATATACTTCCAACGGCCTTTTTGCAAGTGTCGCGGTGTCTCCATAAACACGCAGAATCCATAGCTCGCCAGGAAGATGTGAATACCTAGGGAGAAAATAGAATGTGTAGTGAGTTAAAGCTTCCAAATAGCGTATTTAAGCAATGGACTGGCGACATACCGACTTCAACCATGTTAATGAGATAATTCGCGTAGACGATTCGAGCGGTAGCAATGTCAACTTCAATCTCATAGGGGCTTGGCATGGTATGATTGGGGCGAGTAGCGGGATTGATCGTCATCTCAGTAGGGCCGTCTTAAATAGATGTGCAGTGCTTGGGCGTTTGTTGCGAGATCAGAACTCACTTGGCTTCTGCTGTCATCAGGCTCCACTGCGTAGCTTAAAAGGATGTGTTGCGTCGAACACTCATCAACCAACTAGAGGAATCGCGGCAGATTGAATCATAATGTAGATGAAGGTCTACTCGACCGAGATTTTGACAGTTTGAAAACCGTTGCCAACTTGATGACAGCATCAATCAATACAACTTGAAAGATTGCTGCGAGGAAGCTGCAATTGAACCAGTGCAAATTTCGGCAGGAAGTCTATCGGTCCATCGTCGTCATCCCGAACTCGAAGTGGAGTGGAAGTGAGTTGGAAGGTGGATGACTCAGTAGGTTGAGAGCGAAATAAACTACTATTAATAGGGTGAGATAGCTTCCATCTTCCACGGATTGTACTTGAATCAGATGAGGTGAGAGTTGCGAATAGAAGATCGAGCGCTCATGGACCAGAATACAATCAACCGTTTTGTCCACCTAGCTCCATGGAACCTCCGTCAGCTTCTTCTACGACGTTACAACCAATCTCTTCACCTACCACAGTCCTCATTGTGAACCAACATGTATTGAGAAGTGTCGCGTTGCTTCGATTATGAGTTACGACAAATATTGCAGTCCTTGATAATTTGATAGTCGGTGCTGCTCGTAGCCGTTGGAGCCATCTATTTATTTATACAGATTAACTACCAGCCTAACGCTCGCATTCGGAGTCCATTGAACATCGTTGGAACCAAAATGACTGGTAAGTTTCTGAGGGGGACTGAAGTTACCCTTTCCATCGTTATATGAAACATAAACTCCATCGTCCGCGAAACCAAGGATGTCAGCACATCCATTGCCTGTGAGATCGACAACGAATCTAGGGTGCTTCTCCACTGTCCATCCACCCGCCTGGAATCCGAAAGCAGTAAGCACGCATTTAGAGGGTTGAAAGGTCCCGTCGCCGTTGTTCAGAGCGACGTAGACACCAGCATGCGCGAACCCAATGATATCAGCCCGTCCATCCCCAGTCAGGTCAGCAAGGAACCGAGGATGTTGGCCCACAGACCAGTTGAGGCTTGAACCTGAGCGCCCAAACTCGCTCGACACCAGTTTACCCGGCTGGAAAGTGCCGTCTCCGTTGCTAAAGGACGCCCAAACACCGGCCTCGCCAAACCCTACGATATCCACGCAACCGTTTCCGGTGAGGTCCGCGAGGGAACGGATATGATTCTCAATGCGCCATCCGTCAGAATAGGCGAACATGTTGAGAACGAGTTTGAGTGGCTGGAACGTCCCATCGCCATTGTTGACGGCAACGAAGACCTGGTCTTCCCCGAAGGCTACGATGTCTGGGAGCCCGTTTCCTGTAACGTCCCCGAGAAGTCGAAGGTGTTTGTCCAACTTCCACCCTTGTTCATACCCCAGATCGTACAGCACAATCTGCACTGGCCCGAATGTCCCATCGCCGTTGTTCAAAGAAACAACGACTCCCCAATCAGAGAAACCGATGATGTCGACTCTGCCCGTCTTCCTCAGGTCTGCGACATATCGAAGGTGTTTGTCAACCCTCCAGTCACCCGCACCGTACCCGAACTCTTGCACTCGGAGTGTACTGGGACCGAAAGTATTCTCGCCTTGGTTTTGGGCGACCCAAACCCCGCCATGACCGAATCCGATGATATCAGCTTTCCCACTGCCAGTTGTGTCGCCCAACAGACGGATATGCTTGTCGATGACCCATCCGCCTGCTTTCGACCCAAAATGTTTGATTGCAACTGGGACATCCACGATGCTGAGAGATTGAAAGTTGTTTCGAAGGATGACGACGCCATCTTGGCCAAAGCCAACGATGTCTGCGGTGCCGACCCCGGAAGTGGGGACTGCCAGTCATGCTAGTCAGTGAAATTTCAGTACGGTTTGTGAATCTCGGTACCTGGTCGATCTTGAGTGATTATTGGGCAAGGGGAGCTCGCAGCGTCGGGAATGGTGATTGGCATGATAGAGGCCACAAGAAACACGATTTCCAAGCAATTTCTCCTATCTCGTGCGAGTCTGAAGACTTTGGGCGGAGCCTCAATCCGCGATCGTGACGTGACGGGACGCGTTGTCACGCGTTATCCTAATTTCGTCGCGCTATCCACCTCCTCTGTTCTCGATTCATCGTTTCCCATGACCATCCCCAGCGGAAATTCGGCTCCAAGTCACGCCTCTGAGCCAGAACACGAGGAAAAGCAGTACTTGGCGCTTATCAGACGCGTCTTGGACACTGGGGACGTTCGCCCAGATCGTACAGGGACTGGCACGATCGCGCTCTTCGCCCCACCGTCCTTCCGATTTTCACTCAGCGACTCTACCTTCCCACTCCTAACCACCAAGCGCACATTCCTCCGCGGAATAGTTGAGGAATTGCTCTGGTTCATCCACGGTTCGACTGACTCGAAGCTGCTCTCAGAGAAGGGCGTCAAGATCTGGGACGGTAACGGATCCAAAGAGTTTTTGGAGGGAAGAGGATTAGGCCATCGACGCGAAGGCGACTTGGGACCCGTGTATGGCTTCCAGTGGAGGCATTTTGGCGCGGAGTACGTCGACTGCGATCATGATTATGCGGGCCAGGGCGTCGATCAGCTGCGAGAATGTATTCGCAAGATCAAGGAGTCACCTACTGATCGTCGTATCATCATGAGCGCTTGGAATCCCAAAGGTGCGCTTTGTGTGTCTCCATCTCGCTACACCGACCTCAACTCAAGTTACGCCCTCCATGACGCGCTTCGCGCTCGCAGATATACCCCAAATGGCCCTCCCACCTTGCCACATGATGTGCCAATTCTACGTACAACTGCCCCCCGAATCCGACCCCACAGCGAAACCCCGCCTCTCGTGTCTCATGTACCAACGCTCCGCGGACCTGGGCCTCGGAATCCCATTCAACATCGCTTCCTACGCTCTCCTCACCCATATGATCGCCCACGTCACGGGTACTGAGGCCAAAGAGCTCGTCATCCAGCTCGGTGACGCCCATGTCTATCGCGACCATGTCGATGCTCTGGAAGAGCAGCTCAAGCGGGAGCCACGGCCATTTCCCAAGCTGAGGTGGGCGAGGGACGGGATCCTGGATATCGAAGACTTCGTTTATAGTGATGTGGTGGTGGAAGGGTATAATCCTCATCCGCCGATTGCGATGAAGATGAGCGTCTGATTTCTGATAGATTCTAGTATTTATGTATCCGTCGTGAGGACTCTTTCGTACGATTTGATGTGCTTATGTTTGCTCAGGTTTTTCTAGGAATAGGAAGCGTTTCCCGTAGGAATCCCGATTCGAAGATGATGAGCTACTTCCAACATTGGAGTACTGAGCGCTCAGAGGTTCTGTCGTTTACATAAATATACAGATGCAGTCTTTCATCATTCAGGGTACCCTAGGACACAGTGGAGCCTACATGACCGGGCAGTACTCGGCTCGTTCACTATTCTCCGCAGTTGACCGGTTAAAATTCTCATCGCGACTTCGACCCCTTTCGCTTTCCCATCCTGCTTCCAAGTACTCACATCTTGAGTTCTCCGATCTGATGTCACAGCAACGCTGATTGAAAAAGTCACTGTAGTGGCCAGATCATTACTCAGACAGAATCTTGTTTGAATCAGCGAGATCAGCGGACTAGTAGACCATTGCCTTTACGCCGTTGTTGACAAATGCCGCGCAGCGTTGCCATGAGGCGGCACTTAAGACAGCAATGTGACCACAGATCAGCTCGTCGCCAGCCTGATCCCTACCCTCCAACCCTTACATTCTTTCTTCCCCTGTTCTCACAGCTTGTGGTCAATGAATACTGAAGCAGACTCTGAGCTGCTACTCGATGATCGCCATCCTTATATTTCCTACTCCCCTCCAGATGGAGTCTGGGATCGGGGCGGTAAAACTGGAGAGTATAGATTGACTACAACATGTACGAACCGTACTGGGGCCTACATTCGCATGCGTTTCGAAGGCAAGCTTTTGGTTTTCAATTACCCGTGCCGAGAAAAAAAGTGCACTAACGTGACTATAATGTTCCAGGAAACTCCATAAGAGTCATCGGAACGCTCAGCAAAGAGCGGCTCTCAGATTCGAACAACGCAACTTTGGACCTCCGCTTCGACGTTTCAGGGCAAACCGCCGACATCACTTCGAGAATCTCCAGTTTTGTGCAAACCAATCCACCTTCATATGGCTTCCAACTGTACGAATCGCCTGTGTTGGGAGCAATTGATAATCGCTCGCTCACGATTACGAATGCAAGCCCGAATGACCAAGGGTTTCTGTGTTTAGATGCAGTGTCAATTGGGCAGGGATACTTAAGAAATAGGGAGTACTTCTGTGAATACCCCTATTATCCGGATAAACGGCTGGTCATTGCGACGGGGGTACTAGGTGGACTAGTCGGACTCCTTACTTTGGGCATTTTTTGGTCACTCTATGTTCGACACCGCCGGCGCCAGAGTAAACTTAAACAGGGTAAGCACCAGAATTTGCACATTTAGTCTCTAGCTCACTCTAGCTGTAGGGTCAGAAGAATCGCTCGCTGTAACCCCGTTCACACATGACCCTCAGTAAAAACGCAAAGTCGCGCCAAGTCGTCATTCGGTCACTTACCTGTCGGTCTCAAGTCACGATCTAGTCAACAAGTCCTGTCACAGTCACTGTCTCCTCATATTTGGCGATTACATCGTTTACATCAATGACGGCAAGCTCGCTAAACAACTTGGCACTAATGCAGCGGAAACACACCGTGCCATACTGTAAATACTTTGTCAATCCGAATCGTCATCTCCAGACTCGTCCTCATCTTCTAAGTCCTGCTTCTGACCCAATTCCTCTGGTGTTAGCAAAGAGAGACCAGGGTGTTTTCTGAGAATATACACTCGAGGTTTCAAAGGGGGGCTCCAGATACCAACAATGTCCCGAATCCAAGATACAGGGAGTGCACGGACACTTGACCCCCAAACTCCTCGAGTATAGAGACCCAATGGCTCGCTTCTTTGCTCAAGTGGAGTGTAGACAACATAGCACTGTGTCATTTCTCCAATCTTGATCTCATAGAATGAAGCAGCCTCCCCAAAGATGAGATTTGCATTGAGCTTTCTTCTTTCTGCATCTGCAATGGAACTGTTCTCAGCCTATAGTAATGAAATCTGGATTTAGAATTTGTTCAGTAGCTCAAGTTCAGTACACACCTCAAACCACCGATACTGACGGGAAGATGAA
>SDEE01001053.1:0-14068 GCA_004126415.1 Candolleomyces aberdarensis | reverse complement strand
GTTATCCTTCATTCCAATCTCATACTCTTTCAGACCGACCTGGAAGTTTACAAAGGTAGTAACTTTGTCCGGGACAACGATGACCTCATCATCGTTACATTCAACTATCGCATCAATATGTTCGGTCAACCCAACGCCCCCCAACTCGTTAGCGCCACGGGTTCGCAGAACTTTGGTCTCCTCGACATAAAGGCCGCGATTGACTGGGTCAAGAATAACATTGCTGGATTCGGAGGCGACCCCAATCGCATCAGCATCTTCGGTCAAAGTGCCGGTGCCACAGCGGCTGATATCTATGCCCAGGCCTATCCTACGGATACCACAGTTAAAGGTGTGTTATTTGTATGATATCGTTGTTCTAGTACTCAAATTCTTGTTTCAAACTATTTCCAGGAATGATCCTGCAATCCGGAAGGCAAGTCCTCGCCCGCCAGAGTCCGTTGCCTTAAATTTAACGTCATTTGTTCAACAGCATCAGCGGCTTGAGCGATCTCGGCTCCCCTACCCTGGACCCCGCTCCTTGGCACACAGTCGCCCAAGCCGTCGGCTGTGGCAATAGTAAGTCATTAACATTCCACCTTTGTACATCAGCTGGTATTAATCTATCCGGATCAGGCGCCACACCTGCCCAGTTCACCTGCATGCAAGGAAAATCTGCGGCGACTTTGATCCAGGCTGCTCGAGACGCCAACATCATCTTTTTCAAGCTCGTGACAGACAGTACGTTCCCATTTCTTGATATGGTCGGGATTCAGGACTCACTGGAGTATTTTAGATATCATCATTCACTCCGACTGGGCGGACCGCATGGCGACTGGCAATTTCTTGAAGGTCCCTACCGTCGTCGGAACGGTTCAACATGAGGCCGACCCTCTTGCCGTTGGAGGCTCTCTTGCGACGAGAGGAAATGCTCCGACTTTCATCACGACCGCGACAGCAGATATCCTCAGTCAAGTTGGTGGCACTTGCGGCGCTTCCAGTGTTTCGAAGGGTCGATACCTTAACGGTGTTACAACATGGCGGTACCAGTATCAAGGTGGGGTTATCTGCTTATTTTTTAGAGACGTGCGTTGACACCGTCTCTCTCACAGCCGTCTGGCCTGGTATCAACACCCGCCAGGATCTGCGCGCTTTCCATGGTGCCGATATTCCTCTCATCTTCGGTACCTTCGCCTCCATCCAGACCAACCCCGCACCAACGGCCGATGAGGTTGCGTTTTCGCTCTACGTGAAGAAAGCATGGGCTGAATTCGCCAAGAACCCATCGGCCGGGTTGACAGGCGTTGGATGGCCAACGTATAACCCCTCGGCTGATACCTTGGTGCAACTTGGGAATGTGGAGAATTTGACGGGACATTCGCTTGCTTCCCCGTCCCTTTTGGACGCAACTTGCGCGCATGCGACGACTCTGCTCGCGATTCTTGGACAATATAATACCATTCTATCCAGCATCTAGGTGGATCACGGTGCCAACCTTTGTTTGAAATGTTGAATTCTTTTTGTTTTTGTCTATTTTTATTATGCTATATATTCCACAACTATGTGATGGTTCTTATTTCTTCTTGCGCCAGGTGCCTCAGGACAATTTTGATAATCTTCGTACTTGTACTCGAAATGAATCGTATTACTGTCAGCTTTAGGCTCGAGTGGCGTGCAATACACGGGCTGCACATGCATACGGGCCATCGAACTTGTGCCACTGCAGCACTTCCTCTAAATACACCATCGAGCAAATATTTGTAGCCGCCCTCGTCTAGCTCCTTCAAGGTATCACGAAAGACGAAGACGCCGCGATGATAATGACCGGTGGGCTCTTTGTGGGTTACCAGTTTAACATGATACGAGAGGCGCCTCGTTTCAACTCTCCGACTTTGATCACGATGTAAACTCTTAAGATGCGGGTCATACGGGTCATAGTACGACGCTCAAATTCCAGCGTAGAGTTAGAAGAGCTCGAGGATGATGTAACGAAAATTCAGAGGAAAGTTAGGACGCATTGGTGGTTTGGGAGCTTGACGGCAGCTTTGGGATGGGTTGGCCGAGATGAAACAGTAACGGTGGCACCGGACCATATTTGTCTAAAGTCAAACGATTGGCAGACACGGACATAAGAGAGCGTATGAGCGAAGATAGCCGAGTGCCAAGACCAACGAACGAAAACATGAGGGATTGTCTGGGATTGTGAAGCAGATGAACGTACCACAGTGTTGAGAATTCACCAAGATACAGGAATAGGAAACTTAAAAATTGGGAGAAGGGAAGTGTATGGACGACAAAAAAGCAATACAAACAAATGTTACAACTTATGGATGTGAGCTATGGCCGCGCACGATGTGGTTATGGTAGGTGAGACATTGGACAACTTCAAAATAGAAGGCAAGAAGGAAAAATTGGGATCTAGGATATACTCCGTCGCCACGATCCGTGAGCCACGGTAGTTCTTGAGCTTCGGATGCGGGTCACGAAGGACCTGCAGCCGATATGTGTCGATGATCTCGGAGGCCTAATAGTATTTCTGCCCTGGCCTCGTTGCGATGATCCACCTGACATTTCAACGTGTCCAATCAACCAACGGCGTACTATCGTAGGAGGAAGTGGGACGCACCAAGCATGGATCACCCCAGGAATCCACCCAAGAAGCCAAAGCAGCACGTTGATCCAGAAATCTGACATTGTTCGCGGTCGTCATCAACCTCCACCGACGGGACGCAAGGGGAAAGCTCACCCGCATTTAATCCGGATCCTATAATGCACAGTGTCAGTCCTAGCGCAAACTCAGGCAAAATACCTCTGCTCACTTAGGAATACTGCGAGCGGTGGGAGGAAACTGGGAGAGAAAGAGTTTGGGATCAAGAGTCAGATACGATCAGAACCACTGTTACTGGAAATCTCACAATGCTAGGATGTAGAGAGGAAGGTTGTAGTGCGAAGGGAGTCCTTGTGCTTGACTCATTGTCGAGGATGTCGCAGCAGTTTTATGTTCAGTTAATGCTCAAAGTGGGACAATGACAGGAATTACTGGTAGAGGATGGGGACTGGCACAGTCCACGAGTGTCTGTTTCAGGTTTTGGAGTTAATGCCTAACTGCAAGCTGACTACGGCTTTCACGAGACACATGGATCGGATTATGGAGCTGAAAGACGGGTCTTTTGATGGGATCACAGAGCTCAATCGGAAAAGATAAGCGCGCGCTTAGATTCATCAGCGCGGCTCCGTCTTGCCCCATATCCCTGGGTCTAGGGCCTCGTGAGCCATTGAAAGCTGTAGTTAGTTGCTATTGACATTGAAGGCGGAGATATAAATGGGTCCCGCTGCTCACCTGCCTTTGTAAGCCCCTTTCCTTGTGACCCCCATGGAGTCACTCGCATCAACCTCGAAGGAACTCAATTCAACGCACGCCTTCAGAAATAGAAAGAGATTGAGTTGACTATTGTTTGGAACATTGCGTGAAGCATATTAATTGTCGACGGCCCCAACCGAACATGTCTATTTGTCTCCCATTAGGCACCACAGCCCGCTTGCTCTCTACTTTCACCATTTTGAGCCGCAGGGCTGAAAATGTCCCTTCGTCCTGGAAACCTGGTAGTGATAGACGACGGAGATCCCAGAATCCTGTGGGACGGTAACTGGTTTGTCTGGAGGGACGTTGGGGAACTCAGCAGATGGGGTCCACCAATGATGAACACGTTGCATGGATTTCAATCGAGGGGGAGCCTTTCTTTCCAATTCCATGGTAATCTATTCCGGAACACGATAAGATATGAATATACTCACCCTTCTTCTTAGGAAGAGAAGTCTGGGTTTATGGCGCTTTCACGCTTCCAAAGACAGGATCGAATTCGAGCGCTGCAGAGTCAACAGTTGACTGGCAGTGTCTAATCGATGGAGCGTTAGTATTCAACACCACCCTTAACATGTTGCAACTGTCGGACAAGTCCGACGGAAAATATACCCTATGCAACCAGGGAGGTCTTTCTGAAGGAAACCATACAATCCAAGCCATATTTAGTGGTGGCTCGGGGCTCGTATGGGTTGACATTGTCGAGTACCGTGCTCCGCCAACGGCGGATATTCGAGGTGAATGGTCAAGTGTATCCCATCTCGATGCAAGAATCCAGTATTCTTCCGGATGGGAGCAGGACGCAGAACAGCTTTCAACATGGACGTACATTGCCGGAGCGTGGTTGACGTACGATTTCAGTGGTACGTATGCATTTCCGATTCTTCAAGTTCCTCGCCTGAGAGCTGACTACTATAGGGACTGGGCTCACCTGGGGAGGGTTTATTCCAGGTGGCAACTCGGACACCGCGCCAGGATTGGCTTACTATACTATCGACGGAAGGCAGCCTCCGACATATTTTGCAATCCCTATCCACCCTGAATCACGGGTGAATCAAGCGTACATTAACATCAGCGGACTCGAGCCTGGTCCGCATCAGTTGAGAGTCGTCAATAGCGGAAATTCAGCAGCTGCAGCGCTGGGATTTGTATACATCTACACCGAAGACCCTTTACCAGGGAAGGCGAAGAAGCAAGGGAAGGTTATCGGTGCAGCAGTGGGCGCCAGTCTTGGAGCAGTCCTTCTCATCGGTATTCTAGCTATTGTTTTTATTCGTCGTCGGCGGCGGCGGCGGCTACAGGACGAGGTTAAAGTTGAAGGAGTGGCAAGAGAAACCCAGGCGACTGGNACAACCGCAAGCAG
The DNA here is from genome assembly GCA_004126415.1 of Candolleomyces aberdarensis. NCBI lineage: Eukaryota > Fungi > Basidiomycota > Agaricomycetes > Agaricales > Psathyrellaceae > Candolleomyces > Candolleomyces aberdarensis. The sequence continues at coordinate 9,365 of SDEE01001053.1, read as the reverse complement.
TCAGAACCGCAATGACCTCGGGGAGCGAACTGTCTATCCAGGACAGACTCCCATGCCAAATGCTCAGGGTGGGGGAGGATATTGAGATACTGTACCTTATGTGGTTATACGGGCAGAATTTATCTAGTTTCCGTTGCTGAACTAACGACAACAGATCATAGTCGATCTGTTGGTAAACAAGGAATTATCTAAAAAAACCTTTTCATGAAAATTGGTTGTGATCCGCTGCCAGGAGGACGTCGCGTTCATTGGGAGCCAAGTCCCGGTCCCGATCCAAGTCCGAGTCCATGGTTCAAGTTCCACCCTAAGACAGTCACCGTAGCGTCTTTGTTTATTGCTATTTGTTGTTTGCGAACGATGTTGAGCCTCTCTTGAGCACCCACCATTTTGTTACACTCCGAGTCAGCGGTTCTAATCTCAGCGTTCATGTCTACAAATAGGCACTCTTCTTGAGAGAGTTTTCGGGGGATTGGTGGTAATCGTCAGCAAAAATCACTGGCTGCCTCCCCAGCGTGTTTAAGTAGGTCTTCGCAAAAGCGAGCTCGGCCTGAAAGTCCGCCATGGCTGTACAGGATCTTGATTTCGGTTATACAGTTCCTTCGCGATTGCGCAGTGTGTGTATATCGGAGATGATGGGCAGCAATGTCAAGCCTGAAGGGTGTGCGATTGGGCGTCGTTCTGCGCTGGATCCGGGGGGTCGTGGTCGCTTTCAAACAGACTAGATTGAACTCGAGCGAGCGTCGTGGGCAGCGATGGCGAAGGCCAAGTTGAGCCAAGGAGAGGCTTTCTCGAAAACAGAAAAGTCCAGAAACTCGAGGCTTTACAGCCCCCTAACTGTCAGTCCAAACGCGAATCACCGTGACTGTGACTGTGGGGCTGCCACGTGAATCAAATGACACATGATCTCTGTCACACTCGGCGTGACAACGGTGTCCTCCGAGTTGCTCTGCGTTGTTCACGACGACGACATAAACCATGGCAGTGAGTATTCTTCTTTCTCTGCGTAGCATTTGACTCAAAGAACGGGATTCTAGTCGGGATTTAGCTGGTCTGGCGGTCAGTCTTCCTCGTTAACCTCCGCAAGCAAGCCAATTCACCTCATGTCATCCTCCATTTCATTTCAGGTCAACCAAGGTGTTTTGCATACTGGCAAGAATTCCAGAAGGTACCCAGAATTTCGGCTTCATAATGCTGTGAGGGAGCTTACACATTGCTGCGAAAACTGCAGTGCTACGCCAAGACCGATAGCCCCAAAGAATGCACGCTACCGGCCAACGACTACCTCGAGTGCCTCCACCATCCGAAGGAGGTGAGTTGTCCTTTATTCCTACGTGCCACCACGCAAAGCTAATAAATTCCATTTCCAATTTCCAGATGGCCCGGGCAGCTATAGTCCAACAAGAGTACGCTCGACAAGTTGAAAAGGCTTCCAAGGAAAACAAGAAGACGGCAGATGCTGTTGCAGACAGCGTCACCGTCGGCGTCGGACTCATCCAGCGTCAGGGTTCGGAAGATTCAAAGTCGAGCTAGATTGCACCTTTGTGATATTCAGTTGGCCCAATTATAGATTTATACGGATTCTTTCGTCACGGGGCCATCCGAGACCTCGCACATTTCGCCGTCAACCAAGCAGGGGTATACTGTACGTGAGGACTGCATGGGGTCAATTTAGGTTTCACTTCCACTGAGCAAACCCGAGTACTTGATGCTCGTCAAGTGATTTCTGTCGCTCTGATCGGGGAAGGTATTCTCTTAACTAGTATGCTCTTAGCTCTCAAGCTCAAGCTGCACGAAAGCTGACCTGAACACACTTTAGCTTGATCCACTCTTACAGACCGCGTGATATTGCGTGTTCTCCCGGCCCTCGAGCATCGTCTGCGAGAAGACATACGAGCGATTCATGTCACCGAACTTCGTTTGAGGCCCTGGAAGGCAGATGCCTTGCATTCGGAGAATGCGTCAGATCCGAGACGAGATTTTAAACGACTCGCAGAATTTGACTCTTTTCCGTTGTTCCCCCCAGTCCCGCTGTTTGCCCAACAGCTTTCTCACTTTGTCACGTCGACGTATGGTGGGCGAACATCATACAACACCCATTTACTGCCTCCCCGCACGCCCAATTTCCATGCAGCGCCTTCTCTCGTGTCTGGGGTGCACCAACCTTATGTGGCTAGGTTATATTAAAACGGTGTTTTGCTGTGGCGTGTTGACATAGCTTTGCCCACTCACGCTGGTGTTGCATTCGAGGCAGCGCAGGTACTTCACTTGCCTTTCATACGTCTCTATACCCTGCCCATATCTGCGTCCTGTTCATTTCTTCCCTGCTCATCTCCCTCCCCTTGCTTATCTCCCTCCCCACTGCTCATCTCCCTTCCCACTGCTTATCTCCCTCTCCTCTGCTCATCTCCTTCCCCCTACTCATCTGTCTCCCACCCTGCTCATCTTTCTCCCACCCTACTCATCTCTATCCCCCTTGCCCATCCCCCACCCCATTCAACATCTCGCCGCAACGCTTCTTAAATGGCGGAGGCACCCCCGCATATCGAGATCTTCTCAGGCGCTCGCGGTGTTCAACTAGGACAACAAACCATCAACTTTATCGCTGGAAACCAGTACCTTTCTAATGGGAGACAAAGTCAGTAAATCTTTAAGAACATGTCTATGACTGCTAAACCAGTGCCTTTAGACCTCATTGCGCGGCTCAACCCGATCTTCGACGCCTCTCACACTCGGGATCGAAGAAAGTCTCCCCCCGACTCGGCATGCTTTCCTGGAACGAGGAAGGTTGTAATTCGAGGAATAACATCCTGGGCCGACGCCAGGATTGTGCTCACCACAACGCCGGTTGTTCACGTCTACTGGTTTCACGGATTCGCAGGAAGTGGCAAATCCGCCATCTCGCTGGAGATCGCCAAGATATGTGCTGGCTCCGGGCGCTTGCTTGCAAGCTACTTCTTCTTCTGCAATGCAGGAGACAGGAGCGGGATGAACAGGTTCGCAGCGACATTGGCGGCTCAAATGGTTGCGGCAGTGCCTGCCACCGCCCCATCCATCGAAGCCGCCCTCGACGCCGACCCAGGGCTGCTTACCCAAGGCGTTTCCTTGACCGCGCAACTGGAGCGGCTGGTTTACGAACCGTTCCAAGCTGCTCTGGAACAGGGACTTGTCCTTACCAAGCGACCTTTCATCATTGTCGTTGACGGACTCGACGAATGCGAGGACAAGCAAGGGGTAGTGGACTTCATCGACCATATGCTCGACTTCTTCAAAAGACACCCTTCCATTCCCCTCCGATTCTTCATCGCTAGTCGTGTGGAGGAACACATCCGTTCTCGCCTAGACAATGATTACGTTGTCTTCGGCGATCTCAATAATCACTCGGCTGACAAGGACATCGAAATATTCCTTCAAGCATCGTTCCAGGACGCAGCGGCTAACGACCGAGTCATCCAATCATACATTCGAGCGAACGGGGAATGGCCAACGAAGCCAGACAAGAAGAAGTTGATCCGGCACATCAAGGGATCGTTCGTTCTTGCATCGACAATATTCAAATTTATTGTTCAACCTGCAGTAGAAGAGGACCTGTCGATGCCTATGGATCGCCTCCCACTCGCCCTCGAGATGAATGGCCTCGATGGCTTGTACGCTCAAACCCTCGCACGCTCGCAACATCTCCCCTATTTCCGTAACATCATCTCCAGCATCGCTCTCCTTGAGGAGCCACTCCCGATCGTTAAAATAGCAAACCTTCTCGGGATAGAACCTTTCAAAGTCGTTCGCGTCCTGCTGAACCTTCAAGCGATTGTTCATGTTCCCGGAACAGACGAGCAGGGCGAGGTGACACTATGTCATACGTCCCTTCGTGACTTCCTCACTACCGAAAGTCGATCGGGGTGTTGCTTTGTTCCACCTTCATTCCATCTCCAACTATCATACTATTTCTTCTCTTGCGTTTTTGAAGAGAAGAGTTGGGCCTATGGCAACTACTTCCTGACTTACTGGTCCAGATTTACTTCCTCACATGCCTGCGACTTCATCAATGAGATTGAGCAGTTCAAGGCTCAGGCTTGCCGATCTCTGCATGTCAACAGATTGCCTTATCACATTTTCCTCTGTACTCTGTTGTTCTACTCCCTCTTCTCGAGTGTCTACCACATCTCGGTTGATCCGTCGTACCTACTCACCGAGTGTGTCGAACAATTAGCGCTGGCAGCAGAATGTCCTGACCACCGCATTAAACTCTGGCTGGAAATCCTGTTGCCCGATCACTGGGCTGTTTCGAGGACATATCAATTCAATGAGCACATGTACAGGTCGTTAAAGCACAACCTACAACGTGCATCAACCGCTATCCATCCCAAAGTACTTTTTTTCAGTTTCGTTCTTCAGTTGTTTTGTCCAACTGAAACACCTTTGTAGTTTCCAGGAATTCTAGAGGGACATCCTCGCTCAACTGCGAAGCAAAGTGCGTATACTCACCGGGAGGTACGAGCACTTGACCCAGAGCTCTATGATTACTATGATGATACTCATACCTTCTAGCTTTTGTTTACAGGCAAAGATATTTTCGGTGTAAGTCGTCGATTCTTGAACACTGAAATGTCAAAGCCACTGAACAGCCCTTCAAAGGTGCTGGTTTGGATTGTGGCTCGTGCCCAAATCGAGTGGGAAGAATCGAGGGAAACGCCGCGACCTCCCTTGAGGCTTTCCTTCCAGAAAGGACCCAGCAGGCTCACAGTCAAGCTCGACCGACAGAATCCACGGACGATCAGCGTCAATAGTAACAATGATCGGTATGATTTCCCCTTCACACGGGTCATAAAGGGTACTCAAAAGTCATATGTACTTCTCACTAACAGCGATGCGACACCCCGATCGGGGAGTACCACCTCTCCTCGGCGTCGACCTCGTTCTCCGGATCCTCCCACGAGAAAGCGTCGCCGTCGCAAGTAGATTAAATGAATGGAGGATTGGAACTCGAAGCAGTAGCCATTAGTTGAAGAGGGGCCTGCAGTCTGAAGATGTTTAGGTCGACATTGGTAGAGATTCAAATAAGATAATGATTCACCCTTCACGTTCAGTGAAGCAGAGAAAAGACTGATCTGAGCTATCGGTGACCTGCTCGAAAGCATAGTAGTCATTGGTACCAATCGACAACCATATATGCAATGATAAACCAGAGGAATGACTGGTGCTTGGTGTTGGGCGTGTAAGTGGCCAGGATCTGTAGTGAAGAATTGGGGACGTAGAGGACGGCCATACCAGGTGCCAGTGAGCCCGCCTTGAGAGGAGCGAGCATCAAATCACACAGCCTGTCGTGTGCATGCACAGAGCAATTTGAGAAGAAACACAATCCAGTTTATGTGTCGCAAGGACGAGAAAGAGGGCGTCGAGCCATTTCGGGGCCTGCCACTTGCCTCTGAGGGTATTAAGGTCACTGGCACCGTTTGAACGAGGCTTGCTCTTCCGCCTTTACACAACTGTTAACTTGCTCGGAAGGTACAACGCCTGGATAAGGTGTACTGCAGGGCTGGTCTTCAGAACGGACAGTTTATAGGAAGGGGTTAGGTTGACGTTCAAATCATCAGAATGAAGAAACCTTGAAATATAAGTGAATTGCATTAGCATCTTCCGATGAACTTCAACACGCAGTCTGTCGTCATCACGTGGCGGGCTGATATTCGAGTCCATTTTTTCTATGATTAATTGCTCACGATGTGGGCAGAGTACCGGTCTAGAAAGTAAAAATTGCAAATTGTAAGTTGCGTTCCAAGAATGAATATAAAGGGAAGAGAGGGCGAGTACTTACTGTTCAACTTGGAGTATGTAGTACCCTGAGAGCAAGTCGTAAGACCAAACTAGACACTCTACAGAGAAAGGTGCTATCAGCTCTCGAAGGAACACGAGTAGAGGAAAGGAGGGATGACTTACTCCACCACATTGCCCATACAACGCCGCACCACAAACAGGCGCGGAGGAAGTAGGGATAAGNGGGACGTGGGTCGTAGAGTTAGCCCCAGGCTGTTGCGAACGATTTTCCCCTTTCGTCGAGGAGTCTAGTTCACGAGACTAGCTGTTGAGCAGTATTCTAGGTGGCGATGGTGGCGGCAGGTTGAATGCCGTAGGGGGTGGGTCCGGGAACCAGTAGAAAAGAGTAAGCAACGTCGTTTATATTCAGATACTGAGTAAAGGGGAGGGAGCAAGCGGAAACGCACTCTTGTAGTATGACCGAAAGATAGCAGGAGACTAACCAATAATACGGATACAAGGAAAATGTTAGGACGATTTGAGCGAGAGTCGATTGATGCGCTAATAAATTATAGATCGCGCTGACCACATAGACACCGCCAAAAACCTATGCTGTTGAAACTGCATAGACTCTAGCTGTGACTGTGTGACATCACTTTGCGTACTTGCCCCTCTCCATCTCTCTTCCCTTCCCTCGTGCCCATCTCTATCCCCCCTGCCCATCTCTCTCTCCTGCTCATCTCTATCCCCCNTGTCCATCTCGCTCCCCCCTGYCGATATTCTACCCGATTCAATAKCTTGCCACAACTCGTCTTGAATGGCGGAGGCATCCCTGCACTTCGAGAACTTCTGCGGCGCTCGTGGTGTTCAACTAGGAAACCAAACCATTAATCTTATCGCTGGAAATCAGTACCTTTCAAGTGGAAGGAAAAGTGTGTAAATCTTCTAGAACACATCTATGGCTGCCGAACCCGTGCCTTTAGACCTCATTCGCCAGCTTAACCCGATTTTCGACGCCTCTCACACTCGAGATCGAAGAAAGTCTCCCCCCGACTCAGCATGCTTTCCTGGAACGAGGAAGGCTGTGATCCAGGGAATAACATGCTGGGCGGACACCAAAATTGTGCTTGGCAAAACGCCGGTTGTCCACGTCTACTGGTTTCACGGATTCGCAGGAAGTGGAAAATCCGCCATCTCGCTGGAGATCGCCAAGATATACGCTGGGTCCGGGCGCTTGCTCGCAAGCTACTTCTTCTTCCGCAACGCAGGAGACAGGAGCGGGATGAGCAGGTTCGCAGCGACATTGGCGGCTCAAATGGTGGCTGCGGTGCCTTCCACCGCGTCGTTCATCGAAGCCGCCCTCGACGCCGACCCAGGCTTGCTCACTCAAGACGTTTCCTTGACCGTGCAGCTGGAGCGGTTGATTTACGAACCGCTTCTAGATGCTCTGGAACAGGGACTTGTTCTTACTGAAAGACCTTTCGTAATCGTTGTTGACGGACTCGACGAATGCGAGGACAAGCAAGGGGTAGTGGATTTCATCGACCATATGCTTGAATTCTTCAAAAGATACCGTTCCATCCCCCTCCGATTCTTCATCGCTAGTCGGGTAGAGGAACACATCCGTACCCGCCTGACCAACGATATCGTTTTCATAGACGATCTCAACAGTTACTGGACTCGCAGTGACATCGAAATGTTCCTTCAAGCATCGTTCCAAGGCGCAGCGGTCAATGACCGCGTCATCCAATCATACGTTCGAGCGAACGGGGAATGGCCGACGAAGCCAGACATGAACAAATTGATCTGGCACACCGACGGATCGTTCCTTCTTGCATCAACGATATTCAAATTCGTTGTCCAACCTGGAACGGAAGAGGACCCGTCGACGCCTATGGACCGCCTCCCACTCGCCCTCGAAACGAATGGCCTCGATGGCCTGTACGCTCAAACACTCGCCCGTTCGCAACATCTGCCCTATTTCCCTAACATCGTCTCCACCGTAGCCCTCCTTGAGCATCCACACCGGATTGTTGACCTAGCAAGGCTTCTCGGCATAGAAGCTTTCAAAGTCGTTCAGGTCCTGCTGAATCTCCAAGCGATTGTTCATGTTCCCGGAACCGACGAGCAGGGCGACGTGACACTATGCCATACATCCCTTCGTGAGTTCCTCACTACCGAAAGTCGATCGGGGCGATTCTTTGTTCCACCCTCATTCCATCTCCAACGATCGTTCTATCTATTTTCTCGTCTCTTCGAAGAGAAGAGGTGGGGCGATGATTCGGACACCTCGTTCACACTTCATTGGCACAGATTTGTCAATTCAGATGACTGCGACTTCGATGAGATTGAGCAGTTCAAGGCTTGGGCTTGCCAATCTCTGCATCTCAACAGACTGCCTTATCACGCTTTCCTCTGTACTCTGTTCTTCTACTCCCTCTTCTTGGATTCCTCCAGGATCTCGGTTGGTGTGTCGTACCTACTCACCGAGTGTGCCGAAGAATTAGCGCTGGCGGCAGAATGTCCCGACCACCGCATTAGACTCTGGCTAGAACATTGGGTGGGCGTTACCCAGTTTCCTCTCCAACTGAGGAAGCATCAATTCACTGAGCATACTTACGGGGCGTTACAACACAACCTACAACGTGTATCAACTGTTATTCATGCCGAAGTAAGTTTTTTAACTTTGGTTCTTCCGTTGTTTGGATAACTAAAAACAACTTTGTAGTTTCCGGAAATTCTAGGGCAACTTCCTTGCCCAGCTAGGATGAATAATCAGTTTATTTTCAGCACGGTACGAGCACTCAACCCAGAACTCTGGGATTACCATGATGATACTTATAGCTTTCAGGAATGCCTTACAGGCGGATTGATTTTCCGTGTAAGTCGTCGATTCTTGAACGCTGAAAACGTCAAATCCACTGAATAGTCCTCAAAAGGTGCTAGAATGGATCATGGCTCGTGCTAAAATCGAGTGGGAAGAATCGAGGGAAACACCGCGATCTCCCTTGCGGCTTTCTTTTGAAGAAGGAGTCGGCACGCTCACAGTCGCGCTCGATGGACAGAGCCTGCCTAGGGCGATCAGCATTGATAGCATCATTGACCTGAGTGAAGCGACCGATGCTTTGCACGGCAAGCCCCCAGGCAATTTTTACTCTTATCAAAGCGTAGGCGGGCATTTACTCGAAAGGAGAGCAGCGACGACACTCACACCAATACCGCCCTTTCTACAGAGGCACCAGGAACCAGAAGAAACGTATGATGGCATCTCATAGTACCCAAGTCAAAATGCCTCGGAATGGTATGATTTCCTCTTCACACGAGTCGCAAAATGTACTTCTTGGTAACAGAGACGCGACACCCCCAATCTTAACCTCATTCTACGGATCCTCCTGCGGGAAAGTAGTCGCCAACGCAAGTAGATGAAATACACGGAGCATTGGAACCGGAGTAGTAGCTATTAGTTATTGCTGTTTTCAAAATTGTTGGCGCGGCCGCGGAAACGCACGACAAACACAAAATCCGCGCGCGATTTGGGTCGTCGATTGGGGCACTCCATAGCTCAACAACGGGTGTACGAATCGTTATGATTTTAGATGCATTCGAAAGCCTGG
>SDEE01001052.1:0-14071 GCA_004126415.1 Candolleomyces aberdarensis | reverse complement strand
TCAAACTCTTACAAGGATGTAGCGCAGGTCAACTTCACATCCGAACATTGTCAGCGCAAACTTCCAGTAAGCGCAATCGGTCGATCGATATTCTCGTCGGGCTTGAAAAAAAGGGATCTGATTATACACACCACTCGTGAACTTACTACTGCTACATAAACGACGCCGTCAAAAGATCATCTACAACAGCTGGCTCGTCTAAAACAGAGACCGAATCTCCGCTTCAATGTCGTCCGGAGTCTTCTTGATATCTATCGAAAATACCAAACATTAGCCACGATGAACGTTCGGAATCAAGGAACCAGGTGAGACTCACATTTCTGCGTATCTATAGAAAGTAGAGCGACCGTCAGTATCCTAAACTCCACGCCGAGAAGAAGCTTAAACCGAGAGAACTAAGACGACTCACTCTTCCCCTTGCCCCCAGCCTTGACACAAAACCTCCTAAAACTCTCCACGACGATCCTCACAACCTCCTCCTCAACGACTTTTCTCTCCCTCTCCACACCCTCCTCATCTAGTAGCCTCCCCATCCTATGTCGTTCAACAACTTCCTCGAACAACTCGTAAAACCTCGCAAACTTGTCTTTCACTTGGCCAGACTTTCCACCTCCTCCGAGCGAGGTTAACGAAGACGACGTGTTCGAGGTAGAGGACAAGGGCGCATCCGAGATGGCTTGCATCAATGGAGTGAAATTGGAGTCGAAATACCCGGCTTTGGCGGTACGGAAATTCGATTGGACCAACTCGACAGTGGGAGGAGCGAGGAGCGCTGCAGGGAGGAACGCTCGGAGGTAGGCTACGTTGTTCAGGAGAAATACAGCTCCGAACGCGGGTCGACGTGAGGGTGGGCGGGAGATGGTTTGGAGGGATGTTATGGTCGTTTGGATCACGTCGTCTGTATGCATCGCGAGCGAGCCAGCGAGTGAAGGGAGAGGAGGGTGCAGCGGCATTCAGTACGGGTTAGCAATAAGAAAAAGGTAAGGAAACGAAGAGACGTACGAATAAAATGCTCCAAAACGACATTCTCACTCTCGTCCCCGCCTGCATCACCGCCCTTTGACTTCTGGCCAACTTGGATACCCTCACCCATCTTCCAATTCCCATCTCCCAGCGCTAAGAGCGCAGCGGATACAGCGCCTTCGACTTCGGGAATCTTCGAGATGTATTTCACAGTCTAGAATCATATTCTCGTTAGCCTTTGCTCCCTCCAATCAATCACAGGGAGGAAAGGGCGCCACTCGCAGAGGAGAAAGACGAGAGACAGAGGAAGCGTATACGTACCTCGACTGTGAAATCCAGAACCTTCGTGCTAACATCCGCGTTCACGTTAACACCTCCTTTCCCTACAGCAGTCGGAAGCGCAGCCAACTTGATATCGGCCAAAAACTCTGGAAAGCTTCTGAGACACAGACTCCGGAGGGTGGTTAAACCCTCTCTGAGGATATCGTGGCCGCTTTTATCGCCCACCATCGCTCCTCCACCTGCGCCTTTGGACGAGCTGAAGGAGCCAGCGAGGGGGTGAGTTTCGATAGACGGTCGCCGGAAAGAGGAGAGCAGCGACTCACGTCAGCCGTAGCAAGTATAATCTCGACCCACTCCCCAAACTCCCTCCCCGTTTGTAGGGGATCTACGTCACTCGTCCCAGCCCTGACGACCAACCTTTTGCCCTGCGCGTCCAAGCATTTGACACACCAATTCCCCCGCATATCAGAGAAACCCCTCTGGGCATCCATCAGCGTCCTAGCAATGCCTTGCGCAGCAGGATGGGAAGGGTGTGTAGCGGGAATTGGCATTCCCCTGAGGAACTTGACGATAGGTGTCAGAGTCGGGAGGAGCGTCGGTGTAAAGGTCGATGGCAACGAGAGGAGAGAGGTGTTGATACGGTCGGACGTAGGTGTCGGTCCTGAGGACCCTTCTGCGACGATCTTGGTGTATAGCTGGACAAGACGTTTGGCACCGGTTTCAACTAAATCTGCCTAGAGACCGTACGCTGGTGTAAGAACGAGAAGGAATGGAAAGAGAGAAGACGTACGATCTTGGCAATCTCCGCGCTTTCTCCAGCTTTGAATGCAATGTTGGCGTTGAGCCTCTCGACGGCTTCTTTGTAGAGGTGTAGTTGGCCTGCTTGGGGACTGTCGAGACAGGATAAGCAACTATGGATGGAGAGGAACGAAGGAGGACGACGCACCCGCGCAGAATCAGACTCTCCTCAGCGGATAGATCCTCCTCCCGTGTTGCAACATCGTCAATCTTCTCCAGCGTCTTGTCGATATCTGCACGAGAGTCGACTCAGTACAAGCGAAACGGGGAGGAAAGGGATGGCGACGCACTGCTCCGCCGTCGATTCAGAATCTGGGACGCCGTGTACAACGGAAGGATGGATTTCTCGAGTTTGGCGACGCGAGTTTCGAAGCTGTCAAGGATGCCTGGATATCAGCAACGATGGGCCACGTACTAGTCATGCGCTTCGAGATCTGCCGTGTCTTGTTTAGGTTCTGCTGGAGCTATGAGCGATACCAGCGTTGTTGGTTTAGATGGACAGGTGGATCAGAATCAATGAGGAAAGGAGGATTCACCAGCTCAATCTCTGCGGTTTCGTCGTCCATGGTGTTATCCAGCCGCCCGAATGGCCCGTCGTTGTTTCGATTCTGGGCTAGTCAACGGTCAGCGAGACCTCGGCGCTGGATTCATGTCGAGGCATACCAAAAGGCTTCTGGCCTGGGCTGTCGAAGGGGAGCTGGTCGATGTTCAAGAAGGCGAGTGCAGTGTTGATGGCAACGAACAGCGATTGATGCCACGGTTTGCTGCCGGCCCGCAGTCATAGGCGCCCAGCCTCTTCCGCTTCCACGAATGCAGGGACCAATCGCTGCTGGTTATCACCGAGGGGTACCTCGACATCAGAGCGCTCAGACTCCCTCATCAAGCAACTGGGGGAGAAACAGCTCTGTAGCAGCCGTCTATGATTTCTCAGGATCGCTTCTATGTTTTTTGACGCATGGATAGAAGCAGCTGCCTTCACTTCCGCAGCAATGGACCACCCATACCGCTACTTGGGCTCAGAGAACATATATTCTTGCCTCGGAGCCGCTGCTCTCTATTGAAAGCTCGGTGAATATACGGATGGGATTGAATCTGCGCAAGGTTCGTGACACTTGCCGGGAAATTAGCAAAGCTTCTCCCGGGCCAAGTGAAAGTTGGAACATGTATTATAAAATGAGAGAATTGAGCGATCATTCAGTCGTACCTTCCAGAACCCATGGTCTTCTTCACCTCGGTCTTCGCTGTCGTTTTTGCAGCACTCGGGGCATTTGCCGTCCCCGCCGGCACCGGCGACTTGAGCAATAGTACTCAGACGGGAACTCCCATCTCTGAGGGTCAGCACGACGGGTTCTTCTACTCCTGGTAGACGGATGGCATTGCGAGTGCTACGTACACCAACGGACCAAAGGGTCAATTCAGGTTAGACCGAGCATTGATTTTTATTTGGCATACTAGCTAACTTAGTATTGAAAGCGTTACATGGGACAATGGAGGGAGCCTGCTTGGCGGAAAGGGATGGAAACCCGGCTCACGCACCAGGTGCTTTCCCAGTATCTCTCATTAGAAGTAAATCCACTTATGTTGGTGCCCTAGAGTGCTAGCCTACACCGGCACCTACAATTCCACCGGCGATTCCTACCTCGCCGTACACGGCTGGACCCAAAATCCACTCGTAGAATACTACATCGTTGAGCACTTCAGCGGCTCTTCCAGCCCCTTGATTGGTGCTATCAACAAGGGCAGCGTCACCACCGATGGGTCAGTGTACGATATGGGTGTTTGCACTCGCGTTAACCAGATATCCATCGACGGACCCGGATCGACCTTCCAGCAATTCTGGTCTGTCCGCCGTAGCAAGCGGAGCATCGGGACAGTCGACTTGGGAGCCCACTTTAGGGCTTGGGAAGGTGCTGGAATGCGGTTGGGAGCGAGCCATTATTACCAGGTCTTGGTTTGTGAGGGGTGGTTCTCGTCCGGGTCTTGTAATATGACCGTCTCCGACGTGAACTGACTACTTTGAACCCACCGTCTGATGGGAACCAGCCTGCAGAAGAGCTCTTTATTACAAGTATCCGACGAGGGCTTCAATCATACTTTACACGCTCATAATCGTATTCGAGCTATCATGATGTATGGAGATTTTACAGCAACATCTGCTACCCACTGCATGCAAGTACGTTTGACGCAGCGCGACAAATCAAGTCAAATTCCCATCATGTTCCCAGGTCATCGTGCAAGTCCTTCCAGATTCGCAGCAGGTATTGAGTCCAGTGAGTCCCTGTTCGCTTCCGGGGTCGTAGCGGCAGTGTCGGTGCTTCCACCCTCGGATACGGTCATATTACAAGACCCAGACGAAAAGTAGCCTTCGCAGACAAGGATCTGGAAATCATGGCTAGCTCCCAGCCTCATCCCAGCAGCCTCCCAGGCCCTGAAATGGGCACCAAGGTCTACTGTACCCGTGGTGCGCTTGTTGCGGCGGATGGAATAGAACTGCGTGGCCGAAGGCTCCCCGCTGGGACGAAAATAAACACCCATATCGTATACCGACCCGTCGGTGGTGACGGTGCCCTTTTTTATCATACCGGAAGAAGGGTGGTATGAACCGAAGTTCTCGATGATGTAGTACTCGATGACCGGGTCTCTGGTCCAGCCCCACACGGCGAGGTAAGAGTTTCCGCTAGGTTGGTATGTACCGGTATAGAACATTACCCTGAGGAACTGTCAGTGTGCTTGCCTTGCTTCCAGTAGAGAAGGAGAAATCATAGGACTAAGGAAAGTACCTGGTGTGTGAGCCGGGAGTCCATCCCTTTCCGCCAAGGAGGTTTCCTTCGGATCCGTATTCCCATGTAACGCTTTGGGGGCAACAAGTCAGTAGGGCGAACACGTCATGGCTGGGGGATGGAGGCCCCAGTGGTGACGCTGAAGAGCTCACCTGAATTGACCCTTTGGCTCGTTAGTGTATGTGGCCGTCGCACCGCCGTCTGTCCACCAGGAGTAGAAAAACCCGTCGTGTATGCCTTCAGAACTGGGAGTGCCAGCCCGGGTGGTCAAGTTGGTGCCAACGTGTGGGACGGCGAGAGCGCCGAGAACTGAGACAACAGCAATACTGAGGAGAGAATTGAAGACGACCATTGATCCGATGGTTTGGGGGTAAGTCGATATGATGGTATACCTCATTTTATACCTGTTCAGAAGCACCAGTTTCCCCGCAGTCTCACGATTCAATCCTATCCGTATATTAACCGGGCTTTGGGGGAGCGGAGTGTGGGCGGGGCACGAGACAAGCCTATGAGTTAATCTCAGAAAGGAAACAAAATGATAGATATCGTTGAATGCAATTCAAGTGGAGACTCAATAAATGGCCATCGTGTTCATGGCAGAAGGCCTGGCGTCTATCCATAGTGCCATGAAAGGTGCACTTGCCCTCGGTTCAAAGAGCCACCCCAGTTTAGGGGGAGAAAGTCTTCCAAGCCGCTTCTTCGTGTTCGAAAGGTTGTCAGACATTGCCGCTCTGGGGGCAATTCGTGCTTAGCTTGACCAAAGTGAACCCGACAATGTTCACTCTTTCCCGTTTGAGACTTCTTCAACTGACCATCCCGTCGGATTGCTTACAACAAAAAGAGAGGTTAAGCTTATGGTAAGTACATCGCAAAAATAGCTAAAATGTTGCTCGAACACGATGTGTCCAGCTCATCGTACCCTCCTCAAGGACGGAGAACGACGGCCGTATCCGCTAGATCTTAGACATTCAAGATAGCATACGTCCTCTTCAAAAGAGTGAAATCCAGTTGAGAGCAGATATAGCACGGTGGATTCAAATGTTGGCACTTATTCGGCGAGTCTTGGACGACGTTCTGCAAGAAACCTACATGTTGTCGCTCGTCGTCAGAAGACGTTGATGGCAAACCCTAGCGATTGATGGAGATTCCCACGGCTGCTTTCCGACAGGAACAGCGATAGGCGCCCGTGATAGCATGCGATGGCCAAAGGAGTTGGTCAGTGTCTATTGAGATGCATAGCCAACGGGAGAGCCGAGCAACAAATCAGTCTGACCACACCATCATCTGCTCTTTGATTGCCTAAGGCTCAAATCCCGGAGTGCCTGGCCTATGCCATAGGGCTGGAGTTCTCTATACGTGGTTTGTGAATCGTCGTTGGGTCAACCCTGCCAGGCACCAGTACCAGTGAACACCGAGTGATCTAGAAGTCCTTTGACCCCCCACCCAGCCGGATACGAACTGCCATGGGAGGTCCATCACTCAAAACGGATGGGTACGAGACAACATACATCATAAGCAGAGATTCCATGCTCTGATGGTATCTGGCGAACCACAAATCGCGAACCGCGATTTTTCCTCCAGTGGGCTAGGCGTCCTCCTCAGATCCCAAGACGTAGGTGGAACTGTTGCCGAGGGTACTTAAGGGGGTCCAAAGAGGCCAAGACCACGTTCCTCTTTGTAACCGGCACAGGGGACGGCACGGGCCTGCCATAGAACTCGGCCATGTTGCCTCGTTATCTTGATACCACCCGTTGCCAGTCGCTTTGAGTTGATGTCAGGCAGTGCAAGCATGGACCCGCAGCTGTCTTCAGCTTTGGCAGAGAGACGGCCAGGTTGGATGGGAGTAGTAATGTCGTGGGTATAAAGTAAGGTGGAGGGGCAGAGAAGGGGACGGCAAAGACCATGGAAAATGCCTCGACCCTTGCTGTGCGCAGCATCGGCTAATCGCCACAGGTGGGTAGAAGTAGCATTGACTTTGCATTACGGATTCTAAATTCTCCCGCTTCTGGCTGAGTTGAGTTATAAAAGATAGCTGCAAAGCGGACGGGACTGCCTTCAGCAAATGATGGTCAGAAGATGGTCAAGGAAGCTACGACGGGGTTGGAGTTGGGCGTATCTCAATCGCGTTACAAGATATAGCTAACTTGGTATTGAAAGCGTTACATCGGACAATGGAGGGAGCCTGCTTGGCGGAAAGGGATAGAAACCCGGCTCACGCACCAGGTGCTTTTTCACAATCTCTCATCAAAAACAGGTTCACTTACGTTGGTTCCCTAGGGTGGTAGCCTACACCGGCACCTACAACTCCACAGGCGACTCCCACCTCGCCATACACGGATGGACCCAAAATCCACTCGTCGAATACTCCATCGTTGAGCACTTCAGCGGCTCTTCCAACCCCTTGATCAGATATCCATCGACGGACCCGGATCGACCTTCCAGCAATTCTGGTCTGTCCGCCGTAGCAAGCGGAGCAGCAGGACTGAGAACCCACTTTAGGGCTTGGGAAGGTGCTGGAATGCGGCTGGGAGCGAGCCATTATTACCAGGTCTTGGTTTGTGACGGGTGATTCTCGTCCGGGTCTTGTAATATGACTGTCTCCGAAGTAAACTGACTACTTTGAACCCACCGTCTGATAGAACTATCAGCCTGCAGAAGAGATCTTCATTAAGCCGCTCTGAGCTATCCTTAGTCCTGTAGCATCATTGTCGGCATATATGGAATGCTAACATTGAGGGCCGCGGACTGGCTCTTCCCATCTTCTACCTCAAACTCTTCCTTGAGAATACAGCGCAACTTGAATGTTCCACTTCAAGCCGACGCATACAGATTTTGCAACGTGCTTCCCCGCACATCATCGTAGCACCCGATGTACGAGAACATGAACACGTCCCAAATCCGATATAAGAGCAAAAAAGTCTGCATTATAGATCTGTCAGGAGAAGGATTGCAACACTCTCTGAGAGGCGTAAATAATTCTGTCACTCCGAGGTGCGAGGGAAAACTCAGTTGGAAGTCTGGAGCGATTATAACTGTTGGTATAAGTGCTGGGGACTGTTGACTGTTTCGCATCGAAGAGCACTGACATTGTAGCTGGTCCCTGGAGCCTCCGAGTGGCTTTCGAAGGTTGTTTTGGAGCATCTTTGGAAAGACGTATATTCAGATACACTGGTCAAGGCCGTATCCTGGCTCCCGCCATGCAAATATCCGACAAGGGCTTCACTCAGATTGTAAAAGTTCAAGATCGTATTCGAGCTATGTATGTAGATTTGATAGCAACATCTGCTACCCTCAGCATGTAAGTACGCTGTAAGCAGTGTGATGAATCAAGTCAAAGCCCCATCATCTTCCCAGGTCATCGTGCAAGTCCTTCCGGATTCGCAGCAGTTATTGGGTCCAGTGAGTCCCTGTTCGCTTCGGGGGTCGTAGCGGCAGTGTCGGTGCTTCCACCCTCGGATACGGTCATATTACAAGACCCAGACGAAAAGTAGCCTTCGCAGACAAGGATCTGGAAATCATGGCTAGCTCCCAGTCTCATCCCAGCAGCCTCCCAGGCCCTGAAATGGGCACCAAGGTCTACTGTACCCGTGGTGCGCTTCTATGTTTTAACTGCATGTTTGTTTACCAAAAAAGCGGAAAAAAATCGTAAAAAAAATTGTACAGGTATCACTGGATCTCGCGTTTAATTTCACATTTTCTATGTTTAAACATATGTCTTTTTTTTTTTTTGTCATTCCGTCAGTTGGGCTTCGTAATTTGTCTTTCCATCTTAATAACTTGTCTCTCATTCTTGTAAATGTCATGGCATTATTTTGATAGTACTTTGGACAATTTTAAGATGGATCTGAGGCTTTAACGCGGTACCCCTGCCCTTTGTATGTTTTGTTCGACGAAATTCCCGATTCTGATGTTGGCATCTAGGTGCCCCTGATGTCAATTCGGTTTTGATTGGTTCTTGACGTTGTGCGATCAAACTGAACTGACGGCGGTGGGCGTGTATTGCACAAGGGCGGCGGGGACAGGGCCTCATGCATGAAACCACGGTTGAGCCTCATGCATGAGTCCTTGGTTAGTTATACCTGTGGATATAACCCTGCCCCATGCATGAGGCGACTGTGGTTATATCCGCTGCCTCATACATGAAACTCACAGTGTGCCCTCCTCCACTTCTCAACTGCGTGGATCATCGATCAGAACGCTCAGAATCCCTCATCAAACAGCTGGGGGAAGAAGAGTTCTGTAGCAGGCGTCGACGGTGATTAGTAGTAACATCGTGACTTCTCAGCCCATTGTTCGATCGCTCCTATGTTCCTCGACGCATGGATGGAAGCAGTTTGCAAGCAACTTCCTTCACTTCCGCAGAAATGGGCCACCCATCCTTATCACTTGGACTCAAAGAACATACCTTCTTGCCTCGGAGCCGCTGCTCCCTACTGAAAGCTCGGTGAATATACGGATGGGATTGAATCTGCACGAGGCTCGTGAGACTTGCCAGGAAATTGGTAACGCTTCTTAAGTTGGAACATCAGGAAACCGACATTTCGCTTCGAGACTTTTAACCTTTTTTGGGCTAGCCTCCCGCCAAATTTGGCGGAGCTTTTTGCCCAAATCAGCCTGAGCATGCCAGCTTCTGGCTTTTCAACTTTTCCGCGCATTTTTACGTGTGAGAGCGCTTGCATAAGCGAGGAAGCGAAGTGTAGGTTTACTGATGAATATGTATTATAAAACAAGGGAATTGAACGATCATTGAGTCGTACCTGCCAGAATCCATGGTCTCCTTCACCTCGGTCTTCGCTGTCCTTTTTGCAGCACTCGGTGCATTTGCCGGCCCCGCCGGCACTGCCGACTTGAGCATAGTACTCGGACAGGAACTCCGATCTCATCTCTGAGGACTGTAAACAAAGTTACTTGACTTAGTAACTTTCTCTAACTTTCCGACTGCAAGTTAGGGTCTCTAACGTGGGTACAATTGGTTGTTTTCCACACAACCTGCCAAGTGAATGTGTCGCTGGTGATCTGAATCAGTCAACAGTCCCCAGCACTTATACCTTGCCACCTTGTAGAGGGTCCGTGGCTATGAGGTCTGCGGTTTGTCGACCCTTATTATGTTTGAGGAGGCAAAGAATATCACTGCCTTTGTTGATCTGGCTAGTTCTTCTGGAGTTCTCACTCAAACGTGAAATCACACAAATTTTACCCAGCTATACAGTTTGATCATTCATGGAGGAATACCTTGTATAGCTCTGAATGCAGCCACAGAACGCCTCCTTTCAATATATATGATTTGAGTAAGGTTTATAAATCAACAACCGCATCGACGCAAAAATCTTCACTTAAGCTAACAGCATACGTTAACTTGTTCTCAACTTGGATGAACTTGACTTACTTGACGTTAACATGGGTCTAACTTTCGAGGACGATGCGGTAGCGAAAGCAGCGAGCATCGCAGCTGTAGGGATCCAATGATCGACAAGGAGCAGCCAGCTGCTGCCCACGAGGTACCGTTTGGGTAAGCGGGTGAACTGGACGACGACAAGCAGCATTGGAACAGCTGATAATGCCGAGGCACTGGAGAGTCTCAGTAAACCGATCATTGAATTACCGGTTGCCTACGCTATGCCAGGCCTATTTGTTCTTGAGCACTCATATTTTACACGTTCAAGATCGTATTCGAACTATGTGTGTAGATTTTACAGCAACATCGCTACCCACTGCATGTAAATACGCTGTAAGCAGTGCGACAAATCAAGTCAAAATCCCATCATCTTCCCAGGTCATCGTGCAGGTCCTTCCAGATTCGCAGCAGGTATTGGGTCCACTGCGTCCCTGTTCGCTTCGAGGGTCGTAGCGGCAGTGTCGGTGCTTCCAACCTCGGATACGGTCATATTACAAGACCCAGACGAAAAGTAGCCTTCGCAGACAAGGATCTGGAAATCATGGCTAGCTCCCAGTCTCATCCCAGCAGCCTCCCAGGCCCTGAAATGGGCACCAAGGTCTACTGTACCCTTCGTGCGCTTGTTGCGGCGGACGGAATAGAACTGCGTGGACGAAGATACCTCGTTGCTACGAAAGTAAACACCCATATCGTATACCGACCCGTCGGCGGTGACGGTGCCCTTTTTCATAAGAAAGGAAGAAGGGTTGTATGAACCGAAGCTCTCAATGATGTAGTACTCGATGACCGGGTCTCTGGTCCAGCCCCACACGGCGAGGTAGGAGTTTCCGCTAGGTTGGTATGTACCGGTATAAGACATTACCCTAAGGAGCTGTCAGTGTGCTTGCTTCGAGTAGACAGGGAGAAATCATAGGACTAAGGAAAGTACCTGGTGTGTGAGCCGGGACTCCATCCCTTTCCGCCAAGGAGGTTTCCTCCGGATCCGTATTCCCATGTAACGCTTTGGAAGCAACAAGTCAGTAGGGCGAACACGTCCTGGCTGGTGGATGGAGGCCCCAGTGGTGACGCTGAAGAGCTCACCTGAATTGACCCTTTGGCTCGTTAGTGTATGTGGCCGTCGCACCGCCGTCTGTCCACCAGGAGTAGAAGAACCCGTCGTGTATGCCTTTAGAACTGGGAGTGCCAGCCCGGGTGGTCAAGTTGGTGCCAACGTGTGGGACGGCGAGAGCGCCGAGAACTGAGAAAACAGCAACACTGAGGAGAGAATTGAAGACGACCATTGATCCGATGGTTTGGGGGCAAGTCGATATGATGATATACCTCATTTTATACCTGTTCAGAAGCACCAGTTTCCCCGCAGTCTCACGATCCAACCCTATCCGTATATTAACCGGTCTTTGGGGGAGCGGAGTGTGGGCGGGGCACGAGACAAGCAGACAAGGTAATCTCAGAAAGGAAACAAAATGATAGGGGTCGTTGAATGCGATTCAAGTGGAGACTCAATAAATGGCCATCGTGTTCATCGCAGAAAGCCTGGCGTCTATCCATAGCGCCATGAAAGGTGCACTTGCCCTCGGTTCAAAGAGCCACCCCAGTTTAGGGGGAGAAAGTCTTCCAAGCCCTTTCTTCGTGTTTGAATCCGAAAGGCTGCCAGACGTTGCCGCTGGGTGGAGCGGCTGAATTCCGATTCTCATGCTAACGCTTCGCTCGACATGTTCCTTAGTCTGAAGGGGCTTTCACAGAGACCATCAATCATTGGGCCAGTGCGGCCTGATGCATGCCTGAAGATCTTGTGCTTAGTAGTGCCGACAGTCATGTTATAAGAGATACGTTTGAGAAGAACCAATGGTTTTCGCTTCCCTCACACGCCATTCTATCGTCAATTCGCCCCCACCCATCCTGCCGCCGCCGTAGCTCCGGAAGAGTGTTCGTCGAAAACCATGAGCAATGCTGCAAGGACTGAGCAGAACCTGAGCGCGCGGCTGTCGATTCAGTACTCCGAGGCAAATGTTCAGCTCTTTAGCATAGGTAGCTAAGCTATACTCGGTACTACAAGTCAACAACTGAACATTGCATGCAGGTTTACAGCTTTTCATGTGCCTATACGGCCTTACCCTCTTCCTCGAAACTCCTCCCTCACTCAGACGGGGCCGAGTTCTCTATATCGTCGTTTCGTTCACGATTCTCGCTCTCAACATCATGACAACAGCTTCGAACAATTATACGAATTATCAAAATCTGTATAATGCCGTTCCAGGCAGTCCCGAGAGGACGAGGGCGGCGATGGATACATACGGTGGGAGGGGGACGCCTGAGTATGCTGTGGCGAGGATTGCTTCGACGTTTATCGCATTTGTTGGAGACGGGTTACTCGTAAGTGCTGTTCTAACCTGATAATAATCTAAAGGGACGGGTAAAACGACGGCATTCACAGCTATACCGGTGCTACTTTTTCTGGAACGATCGAAAATGGGCCGTAATCCCCCCTGCTTTAGTGTATACAGCCTCAGTCGGTACGTCCTGCGCAGCAGTCCCTTGTTCTAATCTCTCACAAACAAATCATTTTCATCTCACAGTTATGGGACTGTTACAAATGCTGTGGCAGCCGGCGTTCCCTGGATGGCGAATCGACTTTAGCGTAGCCTGGATATCTCTCAATGCCGGTCTGAACGTCCTCATCACGGCCATGATCTCCTTCCGGTTACTCTTGGCTGCTCGTCGAAACTCCCAACTTCTCCCATCTTTCTCCTCAAAAGTATACCTCAGCGTTGTAGCTATTCTGGTGGAAGCTGCGCTGCCGCTGAGTATCACAGGCATCATCTTGGCGTGCTTCATGAACCAAAGTCGGGGCGCTGGGGCTACGAGGCCCCATCAAGGCATTTTCAGGATCTTGTACTTCTTTTTCCTGGTGAGTATGATCTCTCTCTATCTATCATCAGTTTTTGAAACTCACCTCGCTCGGTTTCAACAGTCGATATCACCCCAGATGATTATCTTCCGCGTAACCTCAGGCCGCGCACTCGCAAAAGATTTACGAGTCAGGAACCGCCGTGACGAGTACCCCCATGAGGACGGTGGCTCGGGAGTCCAGGGTATGTCAACCGCATTGGACTTTGCGAGGAGCGGGGGCGAGTCTGGAGATACGACGACTTTCGAAAACGATAGAGCTGGAAGGGATAGGTCGGAGAAGAATTCTGAGAAGCAAAGAGATACCACAGCGGCGGTGTAGGAAGGTGACCAAGGCGCTCTGACTCCGTCTTTGCGGACAAGACCGTCATCATAAGTATAAAACTTGTGTTCCGGTCGCTTTATGAAGCCCTATTGTATATCCTTCAGACATTTTCTGCGTCACTTTCTCTGCAGATTTCACCATGCGGTACGCCTTCCAAAGTTCAAGCACGAGAGCACATAGTCGGACCGAAAGGTTCTCATGATGGATGGATGGCTCAACGGCGGGGTGACTCGATAAGGTCGATCTTTCGGCACTATCCAGATCCATATGTGAGAATAACATCCAGAGAACTAGGCAATTAACAAAAATTACCTCCGTCAACGGTGCAGGAATTTGACAAGATTCCACGATGCAGTGACATTGATCGACAACATGTAAACTTTCAAGATTCCGACAACGTTCAAACTCTTACAAGGATGTAGCGCAGGTCAACTTCACATCCGAACATTGTCAGCGCAAACTTCCAGTAAGCGCAATCGGTCGATCGATATTCTCGTCGGGCTTGAAAAAAAGGGATCTGATTATACACACCACTCGTGAACTTACTACTGCTACATAAACGACGCCGTCAAAAGATCATCTACAACAGCTGGCTCGTCTAAAACAGAGACCGAATCTCCG
>SDEE01001051.1:0-14089 GCA_004126415.1 Candolleomyces aberdarensis | reverse complement strand
CGCTCATCCAAAGCCAATGCGTGACGAAAGTAGCAGACATGAGTCATGCCATCTGTCGTTCCAGGTAACACCTGCTTCCCTCTTGCAACTCCGATGGAAGAGACCGTATCCCTTGTTCAGATTGTGAGTGTGAAATCGTCAACATTGATCCAGATATCACATACCACGCTCCGACAAAATGAACTCTAACATCTGGGCGCGAGAACGCTTGTTTGAAGCGTTGGGCCATTGATACTTCTCCTGCCTCCGGGGCCTTCTTTTTAGCCAATCCCAGTGCTTCCCTGAGGCGTTCCGCCCAAGTCGGCCTGCTCGTCGACGCATCGGGCTTCGCCGATCCGACGGGATCAGCCCATTCTTCGTCGCTGCTTGGGTCTGCGTAAAGCTCGTATGCGCTGTAGTGAGGCACATCATTGAATAATCATAGTTGAAGATGTGAACCTGATCTACTCACAAAGGGATTTGCATCTCGTTTCCTGCATGAATTAGGCCGACCTGCATCCGTTAGGTAACGAGTGGTGGAGATTGGAGGAACAATATACCTTGTCAATCATCGCCGACAGCGCGCGGACTTGGAAGGCTCCACGAGAAAAGCCTAATCTCTGGTTAATAGTGGTTCCTCACCAAAGGTTGGCCGCTTACCAAATAAAAAAATACAATCACCCTCCTGGAAATTGTCTACCAGCCATCGGTAGGCGCCTTGAACAGTTTTCTCGAAATTCCTTTATCGAATTAACGATGACAGATGAAAATTAGGAGACGTTCTGGTAGCATGATGAAGCGACTTACCAGGCGATCGCTAAGTCGATTTTGTGCCACACAACTTGCTTCCCATATTTGAACGATCTCCAATGTGGTCGAGCATATGTTCCGATTCCACTATTGTACCAGGTGCATTGATCATCTTTCACCGCTTTTAGAATGAGATTGTAAAGCTCAATGACATTCGTGTTCTGGTTGACAACGAAGCAATGAGAAATTGGTGAAAACGTGGGTGTCTTGCGAATAAAAGCGCACCTTTTTTCCAAATTGATTAGCAGTACCGTCGATACAGACCACGAGATTTCGGCCACCCATCATATGGCCGCAAGGCATCATCTTCATCTCACGCATCGGTGGCGAGTGCTTAGGACAACGACAGTTGCACTCTTTCTCATCATGTCCTGAGGGAAAACATCGTTAATAGAGATCCAGGTGCCAATCAGCAATGACTGGTACACACCATGAAAATCCTTTGGCGGAACACTACGACCATCCTTCGCACCCCAGTCTGGGCAGAATCGTCAGTGATCTCGTCATGGAAGGCGCTAGACTCGACCAAGCACTGTTTACCATGGTTTTTCTCGACGACGGGCTCATCCTTTCCTGTCATCTTCCGGAATTGATGCCTGAGGCACGGAGTAGTTGGAAAAGGGTAGGAAGAAGAGGGAGGTAGTTGGCCTCATTCATATAACAGATGATTGGGGAATGGTTCTCCGCCTGAAGTGAATAAGGTTCAATGTCGCGAATGACAGTGTCGTGAATAGACAAATTGATATCGTTAGCTGTACGATCATTTCGGGGGTGGGGGGAGTCAATACGACCAACCTGACCCTATCAAAGCTCCAGGCAAAGCCCAAGGATCGCTATTTTCACTCTTCCGTTGGAGATAAGGCGCTGGTAACAAGAGGCTTGACAGCTGATCAATATAGACATTCTGGGAAAAAGGAGAGGAATAGACGCCCGTGCCTTGAGAACGATAGATGACAGCTACCCTTTCAATCGGACCTCATGTTCAGTTATCGCACGATATTGACATGTCGACCGATATTTGGAACAATATCATTACAGAAGCTTGTGCTGAACGAGCGCCCAAACTCACATCGCCCCGCCTGAGCCAGACAGTTTGAATGATATCCCTTGCCGGGCGCCAGAGCCGCACCCACCCTAGCGAGAAAACAAGTGCTGACCTCAACCATACCTAAGTCCCAAACACTCTCCATAGTTCGCTTTGTCATTTTTTCATGCACCTGTCCGAGTACTCTACGAATCGAGTTGAATGGATGAATGGACTGGTATTGAATACTAGGAATCGACGGATCCTCAGCGTCGACCTATGCATAGGATCGTGATGCCTTTCTATTCGATGAATGCCGGTGCGCAATCACAGTCCACCAAATAGCTTCGGGACAGGAAGTGAGTGACTGGTTTCCGAGTAGTGAGCAAAATGAGCGTATATGCTCATGAAGGGTAGAGGCTGGAGGACCCGGCACGTTTCCGGGAGGAGATTGACCGTTCATAGGGCAGACGGAACAAAACAAAAACACCCGACCTTCAACTACAACAAACGTTGAATTCGTTCGATTTAGGCCAACCTTACAACCATCTCCTCATGACAGGAGAGATTCCTCGGGAGTATTCAGAACAAGATGCAAGCCGGAAACGAGACATTCAGCCAAATCCGCGACACCCGTGACGCCCGACCTCCTAACATCCCTACCTCGTGCAACGTCGAGAAAAGAGAAAGCAAGCTTGGCGTTCAGGTCAACAAGAGCTGAACATAGAACTTGGATGTAGGTGTCGAGTATCACTGGGACGCTTTGGGTGGCGATTTACATTCCGAGTATCCGACGTGGTCGAATGGTACAGAGAGGAGAACAAGAAGAAGTGCCCTGCAGGTCAGAGAAATAAATGGGTGGATTCTTATGATTGGTATGCCATTTACGTACCTCTCCTACAACGCTCACTGCCCTCAACAGGAACTACCGCACCCCGTCCAATATCTACAATCTCTTTCTTCTTCCCTTCATCACCACCGCCCTTGGCCCATCGCCTCCTCTTGCCACCACCTTCTTTCGTATCACCACCACCCTTCTCGTTTTGCAGAGACGGGGATTCCAAGGGTGCCAGGCTGCGCCGAATTCTTGAAAATGGGCGTACAGTCCACCGCGGGTGGCGAAGAAATTCGTTGCCGAGGTCCAGGCATTGACCATCGAGAGGATTGCCGTCAAAGAAGCTGCGGGTTAGGGAGAAAGAGTCGAAAACGCCCCGTAAGCCGCCATCTTCAGGTCTGCCTCTCTTCCTCTCCAGTTCTGAGAGTTCAGACTCGAGCCATTCAACGAGCTCCGATGTTCGTGCCTTGGAAGGGACAAGAGGACCGGGGCGATGTGGGGATGGCGAACCGGGGTTAGCCGAATAGCACAGGAAGACGGTGCACGGGAGGCAGAGTGGGGAGGATTCGCAGAAAGTGAGTGGGTGTGAGCTAGTGAGTCGGAAGGATGATCAATCGGCATGTCTGGTATTTCATATGAGTAAGAGGTACGTACAGCAACAGAAACATCTGCTTCTAGCTCATGCCTGGTGTTCTGTGTATTTTCTATGATCAAGTAGATGAATTGGCGAACGGGAGGTTGCTAGACAGATAAGGTCAATGCGCCAGATTCGAAATACTGGAATGATGCCACGTACCATCAAGTCTTACGACGCCCGCCTTCCCTCAACGACTTCTTCTGTGCCCTGTACAGCATCCACGTTCTCCTTCTCCTCCCTTTATCACCATCACATGTACCCTCCTCCGGTTCTTTCCTCCACGTCCCTTCTTTGAGCCACCAACGTAACTCTCGTCTGTTTTCAGAGACACTTGCGCCAGACTGCACCAGATTCTTGAAAGGCCTCGACATATCCCGGGCAGACACCAACACGAGCATACGGTCAACCAGAGGTTGAGGAAAACAAGTGGCTTTGGCCCACGAGGTCCAAGTGCTGACGATCGAGGATTGGTGGAAAGATGGTGTCCTGACCCTTCGCACCCCTCCCTTTACTGCCACCAATGGAAAGACCTTAGACGTGGTCTGTGCTGCTGGTGCGGATGTGGGCCATCCAGCAGATGCTGAGTAGGTGAAAGTCGGAAACGCTCCAGCAGCCGGTCCCCACCCTGGTGTCGTATTCGCTCTACCACTTGCTTCCAATCTTGCTCGGCAAGCTTGTACTCGAGGGTCTCCAGGACATCCGATTGACGGGCATTCGAAGCAACGAGCGTGCTAAAACGCAGGACGAGGCGGCGCGACAGGCAGAGTGGGGTGTATATTGATAGAGGTTGGCGTGAGCCGGCGGTCAATCGTGAGGTTAACCAATCGACACTTCTGGTAGCTGATCAGAAAGGGAGGTACGTACACTGACAAAGGTGAGAGCGCTGAGCCACCTCTCCAACGTCTCTTGCTCTGGGAGTGCGTCTTCGGGCACCGTTTTCTATGTGTGGGAAGGTAGAAGACGGTCGAGGTCGGCGAATTGGGCCGGTTGATCAAGGAGAGGAAGAGGCGGCATGAGCGAGAGGTAGAGAGGGGAGGCTCGAGATACGGTGGTGGTAAAATCGAACGACGTCCCCTCGAGTCTCGAACGCTGATTGGATGGCTGTGACCGGAGCTGATCATCTTATCTTATCCTTGCTCTCCAGGAGACCGAGATGGTTGCCGTTCACTTCTCCGCCACACTTGGGACCAGAGGCGCCTAACGATGTTTGATTGGTCGACACCGATGCGGGCCACGACTACCATATGTGCGGGTGCTATGAACGAGAGGGGAGTTCATGATAACTCCGGTGTGTGCTCTCGCTTTCCCGCTCAATCCATCCCCACCCCTCAATTCTAACACCATTCGTAATCGTGTTCTACGCACCTCTTCCATGGATCTCTGACAACCTGATCGAAGCACAGGCCGTCTATCCATCACACGCCTGCTGTTGCCCTTGTCCATCGTGTAACGTGTCCCGCCGTGATGTGGCTTGGACCTGTGAATGTTTGCACGCCTTGGTCATGAGCGTGTATACATGGAATCTGATAACGAGGAAACGAGGAACCAGGCGAGAGAAAAGGAGGGGCATATTTCAACTGCGTCTGACCGTTTTCCCTACGAGGTCACAAGGCTTGAGGCAGAACGGATTGTATTCGAGGCTGATGGTAGTCGATGGGAGATGTTTGCCCCCCTTGTACGCGTTCTGTACGATTGCACGTCGTATAATCAGTTACGGAGAGATCGTTGGAATCCTCGTGTGCAATAGCGGACCTTCAGTACATGTATGACAGACGCTTTGTCTTCGGAGCCAGTATTGGAGTGCGCATATAATTGAGAGAATATCAACCGAGTAATGGTTTACGGAGCGATTCGAGCAATCATACCTTCCCTCCATCAGCACAGATATTGCGAAAGGCGGAGGCTGCGACTCGTCGTCGCGTGATGAACTAGAACGTAAAGAAGGATGCTCGCTTGAAATCAAGAGAAATGGATAACCAGGACCTTTTAAGTTGGACTCTTTTACACTCGCATGGTACTGTTCATGAGGATTGTAAGTGTCAATGATATTACAAACGATCATTCGTACGGTGCGTCGTCATCTGAACTCGCTCTTCAAAGGATACAGGATGATATTCACTAGAGTATTATGAAAGAGAAAATCTGAGCACGCTCAAAGCTGTGAAGAAATTACATATTGATAAAGCATGGCGATAAAGATGTCAAAAACTCGGAAAGGAACGGCGTAGGAAGGACCTCGTTCTCAGACCAATATCCCCTCTGCATTCCAGATCCGAACTGTTCCATCCTCGGAGCCAGAGACAATGCGCTTGCCATCAGGCGAAATGGCGACAGACGTCACATTACTTGTGTGGCCTCGTAGCGGCTCCCCCACCTGCTTCCCCGTCTCCAAATCCCACATCCGAATCGTCCTGTCGTAAGACCCAGAGACGATGTGCTTGCCGTTAGGCGAGATTGCGACAGAATAGACACTGCCGCTGTGCTTCCGTAGCGGCTCTCCCACCTGTGTCCCCGTCTCCGCGTCCCAAATCCGAATCGTGTCGTCCCTAGAGCCGGAGACGATACGCTKGCCATCRGGCGAGATTGCAACAGACCACACCGGACTCCTGTGCCCTTGTAGCGGCTCTCCCAATTGTGTCCCCTTCTCCGCATCCCAGATCCGAATCGTCTTGTCGTCCGAGCTAGAGACGATGCGCTTTCCATTAGGCGAGATTGCGACAGACCGCACCCAATCTGTGTGCCCTTGCAGCGGCACTCCTACTTGCCTCCCTGCCGCCACATTCCAGATTCGAAGGGTCTTATCGGCAGAGCCGGAGATGATGCGCTGGGCGTCATGCGTGAAAGCGACAGACAGTACCCAATCTTCGTGCCCTTGTAGGGATTCTCCAAGCTGCATCCCCGTCTCCGCATCCCATATTCGGATCGTTTTGTCCTCAGCCCCGGAGACAATGAGCTTGCCGTCAGGCGAGATTGCAACAGAATTGATGGTGTCTCCGTGCCCGAGCAGCGGTTCTCCAACCTGCGCTCCCGTCTCCATGGCCCAGATTCGTATTGTGTCGTCCCAAGAGCCGGAGACGATGCGCTTGCCGTCATGGGAGATGGCTACAACCCGCACCCACGATCTGTGCCCTTGAAGTTCGAATAGGGAGTTCATCTCTTGATTGTATAAAATTAACCAGACTCGTCATTCGATATAAGATTGCCTCTACTTACCCTCGGTATATCGACACAGAAATTCTTTTGCCACACTCCCTTCATCACCTTTTGAGAGATGCGCCAGCATGACCCTGATTCGACGCCACTTTTGGAGCTTGAGACTTTGCAAGTGATCGCCCAAAATGACCATCGTGGTGTGCAGGAGTCGACGCTTCACTTCGGCGTGAGGTACATCTTGCTGCCAGAGACTGATGGCTTCAATCACTTCGTCGTATACGGCCTGTGCCCCTTCCCCAGAGTCTATTCCATACCATCAGTTAGAACCTGCTTTATGTTGGAAATACCATACAACTCACGATCTCCGACGATGTGCTTCAGTGTATCACCGACCTCCTTTCCCTCCATGAACCTTTTCAGTACTGTTCTCGCATACTCGAAGACGTCGATCTCTAACCACCCATTAGAGTTTGAAAGGCCATTTTCGCGAAGCTCATCCCAAAACGTCCGTTCTCTGCTTTCAGAGGAATGGAGAGTCCGTCTTCGGCGAAATGGATGAAGTAGTCGATGTGGTGCGCCTCTGTCCTCAGTGGATCCAGACTCAGGTTCTGGCTGTATCTCAAAATCGTCGGGATCAGACCATAGTAGTGTGGGTCCCACATCGTCGTTGACCCAGTCATTAGCTTTGCAGGGTGGAGGCCGTGCTTTAGGAATATAGGGGCGAGGCGTTCCGGCCAAGATGAGTGAGCTATGAATTTTCTGGCCCTCATGTATCTTCCTCTCGCGCCAGAAGTGAGGCCTTTCGGAATGTGAGTCCACAATCCATGGTTCGGAGGAGATCACTTACATTCGAGTAATCTGTTTGCAATCCGGACTTCTTGCAAACGTCAGTCTTCGGAAGGGAAGAATCTCGAAAAGGTGCCAAAGCCCCTTGAGTGACTCTTGGAACTCGATTTGCTCGCTCGACGAGAGTTCTCGCTCAAATGGCTCCAGCCGGAGACCAAGGGCCTCTGCCTCTGACGCCATCCACCGCAAGGGTGGTCGACTGCGGTCCATTCCGATATTCTGGACGTTCCCACCTCCACTATAGCTCATTCAACAGCCCATTTATAAGGAAGCAACCAATAGTGGAGCTTACATGTCAGAGTGTGTCCCTGCAAACCAGACTTCCAGGACTTGTGGCGGATCGTTCTTCGACCAAGAAGGTAACAGGGTCTTGCCTCCCCATGCGTACTCTGGCAGGAACTTCACCCTCCGCTCATCGAGGGCGAGTGCATGTCGAAAGTAGCAGACGTGACCCATACCGTCCGTCGTCCCAGGAAGTACCCGCTTTCCTCTCGCAATTCCAATTGACGAGACGGTGTCCCTATTGTCGCAGTTAGCCCAAATTCCTTCTGTTGTCAATAATTTGAACATGACAAACCAAGCTCCAACGAAGTGAACCTTAACGTTCTTACGTGAGAACGCTCGCTTGAATCGCTCTGCCATAGATATCGCCTGTGCGCCGGCTTGCTGCACTGGCGCCTCCTTTTTCTGGAACCGGAGAGCTTCCTTGAAGCGGTCCATCATGGAAGTCCGTTCGGGGGTAACCTGTTCAGGGGAAGCCTTCGGTTTCGCCGAGCCAACTGGTGCGATTAGCTCACGGTCGGATTCTGAGTCTGCGTAGAGCTCGTAGGCGCTGGAATGGAAGAAAGGAATGCCGGCTAATTAGTACCCGAGGGCGATTCGGTATATTGGATGTACTCACAAAGGTATCTGCATCTCGTTCCCTTTGTGAATAAGGCCGACCTAGGTCTTCCTTCAGTACCAGGTCGGTAAGATGTAATGGCCAACGCACCTTATGAATCATTGCCGATAACGCTCGAACTTGAAATGCCCCTCGAGAGAAGCCTGTTCCCAGTGAGAAACAATGCAGTCACCAGACCGAAGTGTCTTCAACCTACCGAACAGGAATATGCAATCGCCATCTTTGTAGTTGTCTGACAGCCACTGGTAGGCGGCTTGTACGGTCTTCTCAAAATTCCTGTGAATCATCGACACAGTGAGGGGATTTACAACGTGGAGATGGGTAGTGAGACGGACCAGGCGATAGCCAAATCGATCTTGTGAGAGACAACTTGCTTATAGTACTTTAACGATCTCCAGTGTGGTCGGGCATATGTTCCAATGCCACTGTTGTACCAAGTACGCTGGTTATCGCCGGTCTCTTTCATGATGAGATTGTAGATCTCAATGACGTTCGTGTTCTAGTCCGGCACCAAAGTTCAGCAGAACTTCCAAAGGGCTTGAAGGACTCTTTATTATGAGCATACCTTCTTGCCGAACTGATTCGCAGTACCATCAATGCAGACAATGAGATTTCGGCCGCCCCGCTTGTGGTGGCCGCAAGGCATTGGTTTCAACTCAGGCGCTGGCGGCGGGGGCTGAGGAGCACGACAGGCCTCGTTCTCTGAGGAGATATATCAGTAACTTTAATGAGACAAATTCGAGTTTAATTGAGTGCTCACGATGATGCTCTTCCAGTGGGACGCCACGACTATCCTGGAGCCTTTTCGCACCACGATCTGGGAAGAAGTGTCAGATATTTTCACAGAGGCGCTGGATTTGACCAAATAAGGCTTACCAAGGTTCTCCTCAACGATGGGCTCATCGTTTCCTCCCATCTTCGAGACTAGATGCCTGAGGTACGGAGTGGTCACAGAAGGGTGGGGAAGAGACGCATGCATTTGGCCTCCTTCATATAACAAATGGTTGAGAAGATGGTTCTCCGCCTGAAGCGAATAAGGTTCAATGTCCAATGGACTAATTGATACCGTTAGCCATGATAGCGCCCGTCTACCTCGAGGATCGCTGCATGTCATATGGCTCCGCTACAGTCATATCGGCAGCGGAGAGGATAAATGCGAACAATGTGACCACGTAGAAGCTCCAGGCATAACCTAAAAATCGCGAGTTTTCGCCGTGTGTTTGGAGATAAGGTGATGGTAGCAAGAAGCTCGACAGCTGGTAAAGATAGACCTTCTGAGAAGAACAACAATTAGGAAGAGGAATAGGCGCCAGTACCTTTAGGACAATGGACGACAGGTGCCTCTTCAGTCGGACCTCATGTTCATCTATCATACGATGCTGACATGTCGAGTAACAGTTGGAACGTCATCATGACAGAAGCTCGCACTGAACGAGCGCCAAAACTCGCCTCGCCTCGCTTGGCCCAGACGGTTTTGATGGCCGCACCCGTCCAAACGAGAAAATAAGTGCTGACCTCCATCATCCCTAAGCTCCAAACACTATCCGTAGTTCGCTCACTTGTTCATTCACGCGCTCGTCCTGAGTACTATGGAAGGGTGGAGGTAGTTAGAAAATGAACGTGCGACATCCTCGTGAACGGTAGAGCTGGAGGAGAAACCGGCACGTTTCCGCAAGAAGATCGACAGAGCAACCACCGGTTGTTTGAGTTCCGTAAATGAGTACAATAAACTCTTCACACAGACTACTCGAAGTAATCAAGTTCACGATGGCATCAACCTGCTTGACTGTAGAAATTTGAGCCAGTAGAGCAGACAGAACGAGAAAACGCACGAAATGATATCTTCCCGGACACTCTGAGTCGAACACGCAGCGATCAACTAAAACGAACATTGGATTCGCTCACTCTAGGTCCACTCCCAAGCGTCTTCTCCCCAGGACAGGAGAGATGGCCGGGGAGGTTTCACGACAAAATGCAAGCTGGAAGCGAGACATTCAGCCAATTCTAAGTCGCCCTACCTCCTAGCCTCCCTTTCCCGTAATCTCCGTACCTTCACCATCCGGGTTTTCCTCCAATTTCAACAAAAGAGGACAAAATTTGGCATTTACGTCAACAAGAGCTTGAAACAGAACTTGAATGAGGGCACCGAGCAGCTCTGGATCGCTTTAGACGACCCTTGGTCGCCATGGTCGAATGATATGGGGAGAAGAACGAGAAAAACCCTGGAAGTTGGACGAATATAATCAAACTAGACTCTAAATAGAAGATAGAGGTATTGAATCCAGTGGCTGCAGCGGTAACGAAAATGGCAGAGGCAACGCATCGAGGAGTCAGCGATGTCATTCTTGAACGCGTTGCCTCTCGCGGTTCTCAGAAGATCAACTGAATACACACGATGGGAGAAAGAATCGAACCGTCTGATGGTCAATGTCAAAGGATGCAAAGAGAAACCCACAGGCGACGACGACAGCCTGCAACAGGCTCAGTTCTTAATCGATGGCTGGTTGCCTGAAAGAACAAAGAAGTGAAAATTCTCAAACGAGGGCCCGAAGAGGAGATAACCGCACCATTGTCTGCGACGGAAATGAAAGAACCTCAAAGAAAGTGATGGTCCAACCACTGTGTTTGATTGGCGCAAAAGAGCGTGAAAAAGAAGCTGAGTTGACACGGGAGGCAAAGGGAAACTCATCCTATTGGTTTGGACCTGGGTTGGGTAGAAGAGCCCAATCGACTTGACTGGGAACTCCAAAAGATCGAACCAAGTCCATGGTCAACCCTACGGATAGCTAAGAGAGTGTGAGTACATGAGCGAGTGTCGATAAGGCAGAACGGTGGGAGAGGGGAACGAGCATACAAAGGTCGGACACGTTCAGGACAACAACGAATTGATGAGTCAGTTCGAGTGAGGTCAAGGTGGGGAATAAAACGGCGAATGGAGTACTCTTCACATCGAACGAATGGACCAATCGACGAGCTAGGTGCTGGAAGCCGCTGTGGCACCGCACCCTAGGACCACCTTCATCCCTTTGTTACCTCCTGGACATATATAAACCGCCTTCATCGTCGTTGGTAAATTCAAAAAGCTTCATCGTCCCCATCGAGAACTATGGCTTCACCTACCACCGCCCCAGCTCACGTCCCTACCCAGCCCACTAGTGGCACCGCGACTCCGGCGAGTTTCCCTACGACTCCGATTGCGGGATACGCCTCTCCGCCTCTGCAACAGACCCAACCCATCCCTCCGAGTCAGCTGAATTCTCCCTACCACGGGCGTACCGTAGAGTCCGGAGCGGAGCCAGCGAGACTCAGGGCCCGTCCCATTCCCAGCCGATTCCAAGGCATGTCGTTCTCGGCTTCCACGACGAGCCCGCAGGCCGTCACCATCGCGTACGCCTTCAGGAACATGAGGCCGGAGGAGCTGTACGCCAAGCTTTTGAGTGCTGTTGAGCCGAAGGAGTCGACCACTGCCATTGCGTCTCCTCTGCATGTTGGTCAAGGCGCTTCGAACGCTGGAGGAGGTGGATCCGGAGACGAGGTCCTCCACCCAACCTGGGCCATCGAATACCTCTTCTCCTCGCTCAAGTGCCTTGGTATCGTCAACACCGTATCTGAAGCTGCGGTTGAGGACCCTACGCCTCGCCACTGCGTCCGCTGCCACGGTACCTATCACGAGAAGGATAACGGCCTCCGGATGTGCAAGGTTGGGCACGATAGGGGTGTGTTGGTCAATATAAATGAACGACCCGGGTATGTTGGACATTATTTCCCGTGCTGTGGCTTGGTATTGGAGACGAACGAAAGGATTGAGGATGCGATGGGGAGGTGGTGTGTCATTGGGAGGCATACGACGAGGAAGGAGGGAGTGGTGTTCAACGAGACGAATGTCAGGGATTGTAAGAAGCGAGGGTGCTATGCGACGGGTCATTCGCCGACTGTCGTCATGGCTGAGCCGTAGTAACGTCCATTATTGTGTTCTTTCCATGTGTAATGCATTGAGCTCGTCTAAAAGGCTTCAATCCGCTGAGAAGGAATAAGAGGCAAAGAGCGAACTAGTGATTGCGTCATCGAGGTGACTCACGGTCGCCATCAATCCATCAAATCTCATCTTGACCGCGACGATGAAGAAGACGGCCTGGACCTCCTCTGTGCCTTCAGACCGTATCCCACCATCTCGTCCATCCCAACCCGCTGCCCAATCCAAGACAGGTTCAAAAGGGAAGGGAAAAGGGCCGGCAGAGGCGCCGAAGAGTCCTGCCGTTCAGAAGCTGGTGAAGGCGATCAAGGATTTGCGGGAGGCGTCGTTAGTGGATCCAGATCCTAAGGCAGGGTGTTTCTGCCAATGTACGTACCCTCTCCCTCATAGCAGATATCAGCATTGTCGATCTATCAACGCTACGATTTGCTAGCTCGCACACATCCTCTCTCAACATACACCCCACTCTGTCTCGCCTGCGGCCTCGTCCTATGTTCCATCAACCAACCCCATTTCGCCTGCCCACATTGCCTCGGCCCTCTCGTCCCTTCTAATGCTCGACGCTCCGAGCTCCTTGAAATCATCGAGGGCGAACTCGCCGAAAAAGAGAGGAAGGAAGAAGCAGAACGAGTACGACAGGAGGAAGAAAAGAAGGCGGCTGCTGGGGCGTTCCCGACTCTCGCTCAGTCGTCATCTGCTGGAGCGCCCACGCTCGTCCAACCAACCCCAACGACACATAAGGTGCTCTCGATCGGGGGCGCAAAGGGAGGTGGCAAGAAGGGCAAAGTGACCTTATCGTCGTATTCCCAATCGCCCACACCTTCCCAGCAATCCTCGCGGTCGTCAACACCTAGGCCTCGTGAGCCCGAAATTGTTCGGGTACCGCCACCACCAGCGGACCGCACGCCAGTGCTAGTGTCTCCCTGGGATCGGTCGAGGCCCTTCAAGAACCTAGTGCAGCCTGGCGCGGGTGGCTTGTACGTCCCACCTCCCGCATCCGATAACCCGGGACCCGTCGAATCAAAGAAGGAAGGTGGAGGGAGGAAACGGAGGAGGGGTAAGGGAGGTGGGGAGAAAGGGAAGGAGAAAGAGAACGAGGACGTTGTACCAGATGCCGGGGATGCCAGTGGGACGTAGTATGCGGGTACGTCCTCTTTTTTCTTGCATTCTCCTCCAAATCATCAATTTATTTTGGTTATAGTAGGCACCCGTTCATCTCAATAGCTAGCGTAGACTCTGCCCTTGTCGTGTGGGGCGCCTAGACTGCACGACACCAGATTACATCGGCTATTTTGCTCCATCACCCATCGTTCGGCGACTCTTTAGCACAGTTCTGCCAAGGTACAAGGTGGGATTTCATTCGGAGAAACCGCAGACGCTTTCGATGGATGTCTGAGCCAACTCATACACTTGACCCCATCTTGAAACGAACGTCTACTCGTCGAGTTAGGTATGGGCTGGTCATTGATACTGGGGATGGACGAGATATGTTCATTCGACTTGACGATTTTGAAAACCTCGTTTTGACTGATTGATGATACTTCACGCTCAATACAGGACGAGAACTCCCCCCATCTGGCAAAGTCTTTGAATCCTTCCCTCGCCCTCCAACACTCCGAACGCCCGAAAGACAAGGTTCAGTGAACAAGCGCCGTTCAATCGACGCTGTCAACCTTTTGGGCAGTGTGGAAGATGTTAATCCGGATGACGCTATCTTCATCTTGCGAAGAGCGACTTCTTACCGCACCTCTTCGACGTCTTCGAGGAACAGGTCTTCGGCACCGCTGGATGAGATCGCTTTGCAACAATTCCAACAACAAAGGGAATCGTCCTTACACTCGGCCGCGGATCCTAGCAGTCCCACTAGCGCCACGATGGAACAGCAAAAACCTGCAACGCTTAGACAGCTATCGAGCCGAGAGATTATAGCA
>SDEE01001050.1:0-14096 GCA_004126415.1 Candolleomyces aberdarensis | reverse complement strand
GATTTCGAAGAACCTTGCATTGCTCCTTCGAGCTTCTCGTAAATCTCGGTCAGCACGGGTTGACATCAATATGCGCCATTCTCCGAGCCCCGAGGCGCTTTCGAAATAAAGCGCTCTGGAAGAATTACGACGTCAGATCGACCAGGTTGTCACCACACACTGGCGGACAGGAAATGTTCGCTCACGCTTTCATGGGTTGGACGCAAGGCCCGGGGTATGCTGCCGGAACTAGGTCTGCAGRTGCCTCTTCTGCGGCGGCGGGGTTTGCCTGTTGCTGGCCTCTTTGCTTGTGATCGTCTGTGTCTGTGGGGGCCTGAACAATGAACATCTTTTGGATTGTGAGGCAGATATTGGGATCTTCTAAAAGGTCAAAGTATCGCTGTGGTGCAATGATATGAGATGAAAGTGCGGTGATTTGACAATACAAGACTTACCAACAGAGCGGTATTCAACATATTCAGTAAT
Organism: Candolleomyces aberdarensis; assembly: GCA_004126415.1. Classification (NCBI taxonomy): domain Eukaryota; kingdom Fungi; phylum Basidiomycota; class Agaricomycetes; order Agaricales; family Psathyrellaceae; genus Candolleomyces; species Candolleomyces aberdarensis. Next base: position 13,631 of record SDEE01001050.1, on the reverse strand, counting down.
ATATCGGCGTTGAAGGAAGCCTCTTCTTTTGTCTGAGGATCAGTAATGTTCAGCCGGGTAAGGTCCTGCTGCTTCAAGCTACTGTTCAGCTTCTTGATCTTCCGCGCTTTCTTCTGCTGAGATTGCTTTTGTTTCTTTCCAATAACGAAGCCATCAGAATCGGCTTCATCGACATCATCAATCTCTTCTGTTTCCTCAAGAGCGAAATTGACCATATACTTCAGGACGGAGGGAATTCTCTCCACTTGGAACCTAGACTCTGACAGGAAAAGCTGTGTTTCCCGCTCGAAGGTAAATGGAAGGAAAAGCAGAAAAAGGGAGAGCCTCTCAAGGATCTCACTATGAATGGAGGTATGGAATTCGCCAGCCGGGTGCTTTGGGAAGTGCTTCGAAAGCCAAGCTGAGAGGCGGTGAGACCAACTTCCATCTTTGAGAGACAAATCAGTTAAACACCATCCCGATAAAAATGGTGAGGACTTACATGCCAACACGAGCTCGAGCAACTGTTTATTCTCGGTGGCATTAAGGAGCTGTCTCAGCACACGCTCAACCTGACTATCTGAAAGCAAAGAGACATCCGACCTGTCGAGAATGGCTTGGACATCCTCGACAGATTGAACGCTCGAGAGTTTGGAACATAGCTCTGAAAGCCAACGTTCCGGGGGTGCGTTTCTGGCGTCTGGTCTCATAGCTAGACACTGGCGGGAAGGGAAGATCGATTGGGGGGCTTCGACCCTTTATATATGGCTGGAGCGTCTAGATTGACCTCGATATGGTCAGTGTTTGCCAGTGTGGGCTCCATCCGGGCCTCGTGGAAACTGCTGTGCTTGAGGGCCTTGTCGGCGGAACCTCTCAACGGCGGAACCTCTCAAGGTATAACGAAGGGATGTGTTGAGAAGAGGATTAAAATTAGCTGCATCTGAGGCGTTCCGCAACGCCTTGTGCTGAAAGGTGAAATTGCGAACCAGGATATCGTAGGTAGGTTTTTGGTCCAACGTAAACATGCGTGACATTCAACACGTAGCGTCACAGCGCGTGAGGTGTGACGGCAACGCGCCCTGAGTAGTGTCGCCATTTTCGAACAGGACTACGCGTTACTACAGGTCCGTTCGACCCTGCAAGGGTTCTCTAAGGTGATACAAGAGTACTTAGGCTGCCTGCAAAATACAGACCGCAAAAATAAACATAAATATTCCGACCGTCAAAGTGGCTCGTCTTGAGGCAACTTCTCAGCCGTCTCCGACCAATCATAATCCTCAGCATTACCCAGAGATGGCTTTTTCTAACCAGGCTTCTTCGGTAGCGCTGCATTGCCTCCAAACCGAGCTCCATACAGCTGCTGCGCAAGTACCTTGACTCCACAAAAGTCCGTGGTAGCCTGTGCCCCGAGGAATGCAGGACTCGGGGACCGGTGAACGAGGCAATCAAGAAAACTGAATTGATTCAAAGAATTCGAAGAGCCAACGCAAGGCTCGGCCTTGTTTCCCGCCGCCCGGCATCGCACGACCATCTTTGTGCAAACAACCGCCATGCATCTTTCCAGCACCCCGAGACTTCCTCCAGGTGAAATGGGTGGAAAGCGTCAAGCAAAGGTATGAAGACTTCTTTGCGCAGCACCTTGTCGACGTCCACCGGAGAGAAAATGTGACCCAATGAAAGAGGTTGTCCATCCCTAGGCAATACGCGAGGATAGATCGTGTTCACAAGTTGGCGATTTGGAGCGTCAACGGAACCCTGTACTTCTCCCCCTCCGCTCGTCGTGTGGGTGTGGATATCAGGTACCGAGCGTCGATGTCGTATTTGGTGGTAAGGTATTGCATAGACGCAATGAGAAGGTGAAGGTAGCTGACGCCAGATGACTGAACAACCCACTTGATTCGAGAAGGGAGGTAACCTAACCGGGCGCGGGCAGCATTCTTTCGTAAGGGAATGAGTGACGCCACACCCGAGTGCAGACCTCTTCCGACTTGTTGGAGAGATAGCTCTTTGTCCCACCGGACCAAAAAGTCCGCTCGAGGACGTCCGTCCAATGCGTGTTCTTCCCCCTCGTCGACGCGTACATGTTTCTGCCAGCTTCCGTGCTTCTTCTAGCAACATCGGGGGATTGGACTGGAGGAGAAGCATGGCATGTTGCATTCCTGCTCTGTAAGTCCGGGAATAATTGAACACCTTGGCTTGATCTACTAGCAGTCTTGCCAAGTGGGCTACCAATGTTGATCTTCTCCCCATCCTTGTGTGGCAACTTGTAAGAGGTACCGCGCTGAACTTGGCCTCGTCCAGTGGGTCGTCAGCAAGGTCGTAGAAGTCGAGAGGATCGGCGCAAATATTGAAATCCGAAGAAGTGGGGACGCGGAATATTCAACCATGCTCCCGTCCATGACAGCCGAAGGAAGAGGGGTGGAATTCGAGTCCTGTCGGTGATGCCAAGGGAGCCAGGTGACATATCCTTCTTTGGTTTGGGGGCGTCCCAATATCACTTTGGCCGCAAGATGGGGGGAGGTTTCGGTGGCTTGACCTTTTTCTCCGGTGAGGGCCAGTCAAGTTGGGAAGCCCATGGGTTTGCTCCCCATCCTGGCCCTGATATTTTCCGAAAGTGCGCTCAGAAGGTGAGAGGTCCCAATCGCAGGTTTCATCATCTCGATCACCCTGAGCTATGGCCAACAAGAAGGATGGATCTCTGGGCGACGTTTGTCCTGCTCCGACTGCTTCCTTGACGTGCTTCTTGAAACGATCCGTCCGACTGTTTACTCCCAGCAGTAGGCAGTATGCAAATAGCGTCGTCTTGAAGGGGTAAGGTCTGCTCCATGCCATCGAGAACGGATCCTTCTTCGCAGCTGAGAAACAAGGAGGGGCAGTTTCGGCTGACAGCATTGGCTTCAGTCCGTGAATCCGTTGCAAGCAAGTTTTACTGACCTCGGATACCTCGTAGACAACACTTTGACTTCCTCGCCTCCTTCGGTGTCCGGTCGAGCCGCACCACCAAGACGCCAGTGAAGGATGTAGGCTTTAAAAAATGCAGGCGGGACAGTCAGGTGTCATTGCAACGTCGCTCGCGCAATAGTCCAAGAATTCGCTCAGACGCTCGAGGGAGGACCTGCTTCGACATGCATTTCATGAGGTCGTTCCGGATTGTCTTGTCGAAGTTGATGTCGCAGTGTAGCTTGGCTTGGTCCATCGGGCTTGAAGACGCACTCCTAGTATTGAGGCTTGGCGGTAATTTGGATTCGGCGTGTGCTTTTGCCAGCGCCAACTGGAGTTTCACGGTATGAACACCGAGTTCGCTGCGCTTTACTGGAGGTCAAGCCTGTTAAGTTAGCATTTATGGTGTATGACGATCAACCGGTTAGGATACCATGTTTCTCGAATCTTGACGCTAGATCACTGAACCCCGCCTCGCAGGACTTGATACTTCGATGAAATTAATTGGGATGGGGAACCTTGGGCATTGCCTTGGCTTTTGTAGGGGAACAAATAAGACTACGGGGTCAGAAAAAGGCGGCTTCTGGCAAGATCTTCACACATAGAGGCAGTTTGTGATGACGGGCGTTGAAAGAACAATGCTTAGCAAGTTGCCCGCGCGGGAGGGCGATGCAGTGAGAGAAAAACCCATTGATTCGAGATCAGCGGTTCTGGTCACAACTCCAACAGCCCGTTAACGTCGTAGAAGCTTCCAGCTGAGTTTGACTTGTCCATGCTGCGGTTTCGTTCATATCCGATTGATAATTTGCAGTGTACTTATCATCGACCCAACATAGCTATGTTACTGGATTGTACTTATGCAAAGTGATTCTCGACTTTGAATCTCGTCGCTCTGCGAGAATAATCTTGATCGCGAGCTGAAGATCGAAATAGACGTCAAGATCAGCTTCCAAAGGCACCATATTCATAAGCTCCTCGACCTCGCGTGCCAACTGTTTCAGGCCCTCGATATCTTGCTTTTTGTGAACTTCCGACGACGGGTCCAACTGCAGACGGAGATTTTTGGAGCCCTTGATCATAGTTCTAGATTTTGAACGATTCTTTTTAGTAAAGTAGTTTGAAACCTCGAGACTCGAGACTTACACTATTTCGCTCGTCGTCTTGTGCATCCCATCATAGTCCCGTTTATCGTCCCCTCTATACTGCTTCCGAGCCTCGGCCTTGGCCACAAACGCGTAACCTTCCACCCCTTTCACGCATACCAAAAGGTGAGGAACCAACCCGAGATACAGTTTCTTATAATATGATCCACGTGTCCACCGCATTTTCTGTGCCAGTTTGAGGCAAATTTCAAAGTAGGAATCGCGAGTTCTTTGCGTCGCGGTCTTGTGCTTCTCCAGCTTCTTATTCCTCGCACGCTGTTGATACCTGTTGAGGAGGCGCAGTGCCACGTTCTTCTGCTCCTGCGAGCTATGCTCCACTTCCAATGGAGCCGTGGTATTAGCATCCACTAGGTTACGAGAGTCAACGGGATCTGTAGCGTCCGCTTCCGGTTGCTCAATTTGGTGGTCGATAGGCTGTTCTGTTTCAGCGGCAGTGTCTCCTTGTGTTTTAACAGTCATGCCTCCACCCCCTGCATTTGCTCGCAATTTCGAGGGGTTTGGCGCGGTTGCTTTGTCTTGTGCCCTCGATTCACCTGTCGACAGCACTGAAAGGACGTCTTCCGGGGTCTTGAAAAGGACGCGTCGAACACCTTCCGCTGGAGGCTTCTGCGGCTTTCGTTGCTCAGTTGAGTAGAGCTGGACCATCTCGTCCAGGTGAGACTTGGTGCTGGAGGCTTGGACTGCTCTGATAATGCCTCCCCAGTTTTGAGCTGTGGCAAATCTATCGACAGGACGATGAGAAACCACTGCGGACCATGTTTCGGAACAATTGTCCTACCCTTTGAATGAACGATGAGTACATCGATTCGTCCTGGCTGCTTCCCACATATTCAGCGCGCGAACAATGATGTCTCGGAGTTTAGGGTTAGGAATATTATAGCCAACTGTTTCCAGTGTTAGATGATAAATTTCAGTCTGATCACTCTCACAGAGAAACGTACCCAGAGCCATAGCCCGACATCTGAGAAAACATGATTAGAGAGCATGTCTTGGTAAAAGTGAATAGAATACTTACATCCTGTGAATGAAGAGGCCACGGACGGGCAGAAACCCCCCCTCGAACAAGAGGAACTCTGACGCCGGGTTTCAGCATGGAAATTTGTCTAGAAAAAGTGGAACAGCAAACGTACTGGCATCTTCCCCACCCTTTATCAAGTGTTGGAGAAGTGCTTGCATGGACAGCATCAACCTATCAAGGAGCATGGTGTCGGGTCTCCTCACTACTACTTGACGGAGGAGGGTCAAGAACCAGCTCCGAGGAAGAGTGACACCGTGGAGGTTGAATCGTACACGGGCGAGAATGACAGATCCTACAAGGAATTCGATGAGATGACAAAGGACATTAATCTCGATGGGGACTCTTCCGTCCAGAATTTGCCTAAATCCAGGTTACTTTGTTGGAATGACCAAAGAGCAAAATGCTGACTTACTGGAAGAAAAGTATTCCCGCCGAGATGAAGCTATGATGGGCCGCTCGCATGCAATGGTACAGCTCCGGAACAACATAGACAGCGCCCTTGAATCTGTAATAAGAGGGTTTCCCAACAAATACGCCAAGCAAAGGCGCCTTCATAAGGTCGTTCCTCGCATTTCCGTCAAAGCGCATCAGTAACGATGCTCCTTCATAGAGGAATGGCAGGAGGATGTTGTCCGAGAAGGGTAGTGCCCGATTTCTAAGAATGTCGCGGAGCCACTTGACAACAGTTTGCGAACCTTGGGCAGCTTCAGGTACTTTCGACGCCAAACATACACTTGTCTCAGATCCGAGGTAATAGGCTGGGGGCATCAGCGTTTCGTGCAACCGGTGGATCCAGTACCTATTGAGTAACTCAACCGGACTGAAATGCGCACCGTGAGGTTAAACACTTACCGTCTGTCTTCAATAGTCCTGTCACGATTCTTTGGAGTTGGGATCCCAAGGTAGACATGATAAATGAGGATTTGCAGAAGGTGGATGCGGACCTGGCAGTTGAACCAATCTTGCGTCAACTGTTGAGGATTGACATGGTGTCTTGGACATTTGTTTCGACGGCAATCTCCCGCCGTGCTCATTACGAAAGACAGACAAGGGGCAAAAACTGTGGTATTCTGGCAGAGACGGTTTTCATCGAGAATGCGCCGTTCCAGTCGCTGCCAGAGAATGGCCTTGAGGAATTGCTGAAGCTCTTCGCCCGATACGACAATGAAATCATCATCGCTTTCGAGAAGCTGCGGCTTGATCGTCGTATCCGTGACTTGTCGGTGTAACCAGGTCTCGGGTTTGATCCGATAGGTATTTCCAATTGAGGCTGGGTAGAAATTGAAAAGTTTCTGCGTATTCTCGTCGGCCACATCCAACCCAATGATCAGATCACGAAAGGAATGGCCGAAATCCTCCAAAATCGTAACCATCTCTGCGTTGGTGATCTTCGAAGTTGACGGAAATTTGTTAAAGTAGTGGTCGAAGCACAGCACAGTTTGGTGTTTCTCATTTCGATTGAGGAAGCTATATGCAAGCCGCCGGAACACAGATGCATCATCATGATCGGATCTGCGCAGGCTCTGGAACATGTCCAGCTGTGAAATGGAAGATTAATTATTGATTAAAGAGAAATGGGAGAATTCGTAACACACCTCATCCTTCTGTGAGGGCAACAGAAACTTTGCATCCTTATCCACTTTGGACGCGTACCGCAAGAATTTGATAGCAGTGATGTCAGTATCCTTGATTTTCTCAGCGAAAGAAGTGGTCTCCCAGAGCCCTCGAAGAATACAATCGTTTGCCTGGCGCTTCGATCCCTTATTCTCCTTGCCTTGCAAAAGAACACGAATAGCTTCCATGGTGCGCCCTTCCGCCAGATGGACATCAGCAGCCTCTTGGAATCTGTGGAGTTCAACAAGCACGACAGCGTGACAATCGTCGAGGAGAATATTGTCCTCCAAGTACTCCAGCTCTTTCTCGTCCGATTCAAACAAAGTCCTCGCTTTCCTAGTAAAGAGTAGATATTGGTTAAAAGACTGGAGCGGACTCGCACGTAAACTCACCCAAATTCCTTGTTCTTGAAGTAAAACAACCTTGCCACGTCCTGCACATTATTGGCGAGCCGCTTGTCAACCTCACTCCGGTGGTTTTGAATGATATTAACCGCTTCGTCGAACATCTCAGTCTTCCGATATAATCTGACGGCGGGCGTGTATTCACTGGCGAGCTCGTAAGCGCGAGCAGCCTTGCCATAGTCCTCCATATTGTCACCACAGCTTCCTGCATTCTCAAAGCAGTCTGCAGCGTTGTGGAAGAACACGCGCCGCTCGTTGCCTTTCGCGTCGTGTGCGCACTCCAAGAAGGAATCAGCGGCAGAGCAGAGCGCATGCCGCTTGACAGATGTGGTCTCCTTGTTAACGGACGGAAGCGAACGGGCGATACCACGGAGGTAGTGGGTGTGCGAAATCTTGACCTCGCGAGCCATCCCAGCACGCTTAAAGGCGTCCATGGCCTGCAGATATCTTCGGTTTGTGAACAAGGTACGAGCAGTAGTGGCCCATTCCTCGGGGGTCGAGCTCACTGCAAGTTGAGGAAGACTGCCACCAGGTAAACAGCTTTGGATGTATCCCTTGGAATCCCAGAGCATCTAAAGAAAGGTGGGACAGGGTGGCAGATGAAGTAAACGAATACCAACCTTCATTGGTTCTGCCTTATCTGAGCAATCAACGATCCAGAGGTTTTTCCTTGCCCGGGTGATGGCAACATAGAGGAATTTTAGCTAGAACATTGGTCAGATGAGAAGCTTTACGATTTAAATGATAGACTGACTGACTTCACTACAGACACCCGCATGCCGTTCCTCGTCAAAGCGGGGAGCATCAACGCTGCGTCCTGTTGGTGTCTTCACCAGATTCAGCACAACACGCCATTGGCCAAGATCCACATTCGAATCTTCGAAGAACTTGTATAACAAGACCTGAAAAAGTCGATCAGTGCACGCTTGATGTCGAAAGGGCAGTCGTTTCTCACATCATCGAACTCGAGACCTTTGCTTTCGTACAGGGTGCTAGACATAGTATCGTTGTGAGTAAGCAATCTGAGTGTGGAATGCCAGTGCACTGACAGAATTACTCCAATATCTCCGACTTGCTTTCGCAGCTTGGCTTTAGCCACCTCGTCTCGCACCAGGATGCCTGCTCGTTGTCAATACCACGACCAAAAGACATCTTGAGCAACACTCACACTGTCGGGCCCCAAATTCAATTCGCTCGGCGCTGTGAATTTCGATTGATGGGAAGGTATGGCAACGAGACTCAAGATGTACTTACAAATCTCCGGACAGGAATTGCTCCTGCAAAGGACTTTAGATAACGGTAAAGGAACTTGAACTTCAATGCAGTACTTACATATCGGACCGTGTTGGTATCCCACCCACTGAAGAAGACTGGCTTTGCGCCATCAACGATACCCTGTTCAGGCGCGAGAGAGTCGATTGAATACGGCCAGAAATGCGTGATCAACTCTATAACAGCAGTTGCGCATCGTACGATGCCACCATGCGAACGGTAGTTAACAGCAAGCTCGAAGGTTCGCAAATCAGACTGAGTAACGCCACTTGCACTTTCCTCTCGACGTTGCTGGACACAAGTCTGTCAGGGTTCTCCAGCGGTTGAAAGGTGAACAAACACACCTCAAGTCTGTATAGGAAGGCCTTTAGATCGTTGAACCTGAATGAGCTTCCAATAGCAATTGTTTGCGCGGTGTCTCCAGCCCAGAAAAGACCGTTGGGGTTGCGGCAAAGCGATCGCAAAACTGGGGAATTAGGGTTGATTAGTGTCGCAGAAAGACCCGCTCTCGGTATGATACTTACGCATCGCATCAATGAGGAGGTTGTCCTGGGCTTCATCAACATATCTAGGGAGCAACGTCAAGGGCAGTCCACTAAGCTTGAGCTATTGTGCCTACAGATAGTCTATCTTCGTCCCCGGGATGCCTGCCATATCAAAAGCCTTCAGAACGCGATGTGTCCTAGGAGAAAGGGCTGACGTTACTTCTAAAATTTAGGAATGACACGGATGACATACGCACCTGTCAGCAGTGTCATCTTCACCACGCCGCTTCTTGTGCTTCATGTAGGCTTGAAAGAGCGAATAAATCCGATCCCGGTGTTTGGCGAAGAGATGCTGCGCACGATAACTGAGCTTCCTGTAGGCTGCCAAATCCAGAAACCGAGTTTCATGGCTGAGAGATTGTTCAGATCCTTTGATCACGCCTGTGGTGAAGCCTCAGCCCTCTCCTCAGTGCCTTTTCATGGCAGACACGTACCGAGTAACTCGCTGAAAACTAGAGCGGGATCTGCAAGGTCCACGATAAGGTGAATTTCGTGGCAAGTAACAAACAAGACCTACCAAGATTCCTTGTCAAGTCTTGAGGGAAATGAGGCCAGTACTGCTCGAGGAAGATGTTGTAAGTGATCAATTGTCTCTTGTTGTCGCCAGCAACGTCCACGACGTTTTCGATGTCACCTTCCAGTAGTTCACAAAGCTGGAAGATTTCATCAACTAGGTTGTCACAACTAACAAGAGGGGTAGACGCACTCGCTCAAAGGTCAGAAACAGCGGGAAGTGCTCGTCTTGGAGCAAGCTGAACTTTTGCGGTAAACCAGCCTTCCAGGTCACATCGTCGTCAGCGTCGAAAAGTCCACCGTCACCCTCTTTCTCGAGTTTCTTTTGCTCAGCAATCTCCTTCAGCTCTTCTTTCGATTTCTTGGCCACTGCGAGCGATTCCATCAACTTTGAGAAATACTCTTCAACACGCGTTGCAAGGACACGCGACTGGGTAACAAAGATCTGTCGGGGCCTAGCGACTGCCGTTTTCTCTGACTGCTGGATATAGGCGCGCTCGATTCCCAGCATTTTGAACAGCATCGTCGTCGTTTTCCTTGTTGCAAAGATTAGGAAGATTTTTCGGAAGAATCACGGCACATACCCCGTTCCACTACGACCAATAACGTAGCATGAGTTTGGATGATCGATGATTTCTTTCTCCTGGGGACTGCAGAGCGGGTGAGACAGATCGATAATATGGTAAATTAAATGGACGTACGCGACGTTGAAAACATGAGCGACGTCAAGGTCAGCGAAGATGCCTGTGTAAGTCAGTGAGTTGCATCCGGGGCCAGACGGCGCGACCTACTTTTGAGCAATTCCTTGGATAGAGTGACGAATTTTTCTAGACTAAGAGCGATGGGTTGAGTTAGCACTCGTCCTTTGGCATGCACTTTGAGACTTACACTAATAGTGAGTGAATCTGCAGAGCAGTTGTTACGTCAAGGAGGATGTAAATATTCATGGAATATGGGACGACGTACCTCGTCGAGATCTTCTTTCGGTAACTCAGGAATGATATTGTTATCAGGCACCTCGTTCTCAAGAGGGGGAAAGGTTGCTGGTGGAATAGCATAGTCGCCTTTATGATGGGGCCGGTTCCTGAACGTGCATCGATCACGGTACGTCTTCCCCTTCTTTGAAAGTTGATAGCCCATTGAGTCCCATAAGCGCTTGTTTTTCGTGTGGGTGAAAATACCAAAGATTTTGATGACTGAGATCGCCTATGCTCAACTTCCCTGTGAAGCAAGGATAATAATACTATCATACCTTGACGCTCGTACTGCCATCGGAGTGAGAAATCCCAGAACACATCTTGGGAGAGAAATACGGAAAACTTACGTTGTTGTCGTACTCCGGGATGCAGTCAATTTGATACTATCCACAGGGTGAGAGAGAGGCAAACACACGATTAAGATGGGACATACAACCAGCCGAGTAGCACCAGTCACTTTTGCTTGGTAGACCGGAAACTGGACATCTGGTTTGTTCAGCCTCTTTTGATTGTCATCAGAGAAATGCCCGTTAGACAATTCACTAGGTAAGAGTCAGCTATCATGAAAACAGCAACCGGTGGGATATGAGGACGCACACAATCTTCTTGACAACGATTTTGAAGAACTTTGCATCGCTCCTTCGAGCTTCGCGTAGATCTCTGTCAGCGCGGGATGAAATCAATATGCGCCACTCTCCGAACCCGGAGGCGCTTTCAAAATAAAGAGCACTGAAAGATTTACAAATGTCAGATTGGCAAAGGTGTCACACTAGATAGAAAATGTCTACCCACGCTGTCGTGGGCCGGATGCAAGGATATGCCACCGGGGTCAAGTCTGTGGGTGCTTCTTCTGAAGCAGAGCTGTCGGTGGGGACCAGGCCAACAAGCATGCTTTGAATCGTCAAGCAGACATCAGGTTCTCGTAACAGGGCAAAGTATTCCTGTGATTGTGATTCAATGAGACGGTGGTACGTGCTGCACTTTGGCACGAGACGTACCGAGAGTGTCCGTTTCAACATACCCAACAAAAACTCGGCATTGAGAAAAGCTTCTTCTTTCGTCTGAGGATTAGTCACGTTCAACCGGGTGAGATCCTGCTCCTCCAAGCTGCTATTGTGCCCTTTCATCTTGTGCGCTTTCTTCTGCTGATACTGCTTTCGTTTCGTTCCAACGACGAGACCATCAGGGTCAGCTTCATCGACATCAACGTCTTCCATTTCGTCAAGAGCGAAATCGACCATATACTTCAAAACATGCGGAATTCTCTCTGTTTGGAATCTAGACTCCGAAAGGAAAAGCTGTCTTTCCCGATCAAAAGCACACGGAAGGAAAGGCAGGGAATGCGAGAGCCTATCAAGGATCTCTTTATGAATCAGGGTTTGGAATTCGTCAACTGAGTGTTTCGGAAAGCTTTTCAAAAGCCAAGCTAAAAGGCGCTGAGACCAACCTCCACCTTTTGGAAACGAATCAGTCGAACCATCATCAGTGACAAAAAGGACGAAAATTTACATGCCAGCACGAGCTCAAGCAGCTGTTTATGCTCGGTAGCATCGAGGAGTTGTCTCAGCACACGTTCAACCTGACTATCAGAAAGCAAAGAGACATCCAACCTGTCGAGAATGGCTTGTACGTCCTCGACTGATTGGGCGCCTGAGAGTTTGGAACATAGCTTTGACAGCCAATGTTCCGGAAGCGTGTTTCTAGCGTCTGGTCTCATAGCTAGACACTGGTGGAAAGGAAAGATCGATTATAGGGCGTCGACTCTTTATATGGCTTGAGTGTCAAGATTCAGTCTCGATATAGTCAGTGTTTGACAGTGTGGGCTTCTTCCCGGCCTTGAGGAGGGAGACTGTGGCGCTTGTCGGCGAGGCCGGTTGGGGTATAACGAAGGAATGCATTGAGACGAGAACGAAGATGAGCTGCATAGAAAGCCAAAATTGCGAACCGGAACATGGTCGTGCATTGTAAACAAGGAAAGGATGCGTGACATTCATCACGTAGAGTCACACAGCGCGTGATGCGTGACAGCAACGCATCCCAGCTTCGCGCCGTTTTCAACGAGGACTAGTTCTAGTTATGCATTATTACAGGTCTATTCTACTTTACAAGAGCTCTCTAAGGTAATACAAGATTAGGTGGGCTGCCTTCCAAATACAAACTGCAAGTTGAAGCATATATATTTCGACCATCAATGCGCCTCGTCTTGAAGCAACTTCTCCACCACCCCCGACCAATCATGATCCTCAGGATTACCCAGAGTGGGCTTTTTCTTAGCAGACTTCTTCGGTGGTGCCGCATTCCCTTCGAATCGAGCGCCAGACTCCTGCTGTACAAGTCCCTTAGCCTCACCGAAGACCGTCATAGCTTGTGCCCTGAGGAACGCATAGCTCGGTGACCATTGAACTAGGCAATCAGGATTTAAGAATCCATCCAATGACCCAGCGTAAGACTCGGCCTCGCTTTCTAGTATCACACGGCCATCCTAATACAAAGAACAGCCATGCGTCTTTTCCAATACTCCGAGGCCCGAAGACTTTGCGCAGCACCCTCCCGATGTCCACTGCAGAGAAAAACACGACTCCTTGAGGAAGGTCGTCCATCCCTAGGCGATACACGAAGATCGATCGTGTCCACAAGTTGGCTACTTGCAATGCCACGCAGCCCTGTACTTGTCCTCCTCGTTGACGAGATAACGCACTTCGTCGTGTACGGATATCGATATCAGGTACCGGGCGTCGATGTCGTATTTGGTGGTAAGATATTACATGGATGCCATGAGAAGGTGAAGGTAGTCCACCCCAGACGACTGAACGACCCAATTAATGCGAGAAGGGAGGTAGTCCGATCCAAATCCGGTGGGGAGAAATTCTTTCGTAAGGATCCTGAACCAGATGGTGGTTTGGCAGAAGGAGAACAGCAACCTTGGTTTCGCTCAAGACGAAGACGGGAACACGAAGTGGGACATCATCGTCCCGCAGCTCGTTTCGATGGGAACGGTGACTCGACGAGCTATCGAAAAGACGTGGTTGACCGCCAGCAATGCGAAGAATAGGGTCGGGTCGGAATTGAAGGCCATGGTTTGAGCACCGGACGGTTATGCAATTGTAACATAGCTTTGATAGCCAATGTTCCGGCCTTTATTGCTGTTTTCAAAATTGTTGGCGCGGCCGCGGAAACGCACGCAAACACAAAATCCGCGCGCGATT